>JAXISO010000044.1:0-219822 GCA_036785465.1 Colletotrichum agaves | reverse complement strand
ATTATTATCCTAGTTAATAAAAGAATTTATAATATATTATTTATAATTAATACTAATATTATTCACTATAACTTAACTAAGTATAAATAAGTTACCTATAATATATTAGCCTCTAAAATTTATACTATAATTATAAGTATAAACCTAGCCTTTACTATTATATTAACTCTCTAGAAAATTATTAATAAGTTATAAATCCCTAATATAATACCTACTATAATATATATTAATTCATACTTACTATATAAATACCTTATTAAACTTAGTATTATAAAAGAGAAATAACTAATAATTAATATTATAGTTCTTTATTAATTATATAAGTAATAAGAGCTTACTAAAGTTTATTAGGTTAATAGTAAAGATAACCCTACTAATACCTTTATAAAAGCCTTATTAAATAAAGCCCTCTATTACCTTATTAATATAAATAGAATTATAATTTATATAGAAGGATAGGTTACTTGGATAAATAAGGAGTAGAGAATAAAGAGAGTATATTTCACACTATTAGAGTATATTTATAATTATTATAAAACTATTTAATTTATATATTTAAAAGAGTATATTAAGTAAATCCTAGTATAAGAGAAAAACTACTAATATTAGGATATTTATTTATATTACTAGATTCTATATAGATCCAAGGCTTTAAAGTAAATACTCTAGTAATTACATAAGTAGTTATATAATCCACATATAACTATATATGACCCTCCTTAACTGGATATTATTCCTTCCTTTGAGGCCTCCCTCTCTAAATAACTTACCTTAATTAACCCACTTTCACTTTATATATAGTAAACCTATTATCTCTACTACTAAAGTATTAGAACTAGCTAGTATAGTGAATCCTATAATTATACTAGTATAAATCTTATAATATAAGTAGAGAAACTAATATAAAACTATATAATATACTAAGAGTATATATTAATCTTAGTATAAATTTTAAATCTATATAAAAGGAGTTTATTATATATATTAAGTAACTAAATAAAATTTAAACCTAGTATAATTTAGTCTTTTTATTAGTATTATATTTCTTTAAGTTACTTTTATACTTCCTTAGGAAAAACTTAATAATATACTTTATAAAGAGTCTTTTAGTTAATAATATAATCTTATTATTATATATATATATAGAAGAGTTCTTAATTATAGTTTTATATAATATATATATTATTATTATATAGTAAACTAAGGAATTAGGTAGCTTTATTAAATATAATTTAACTCTATTTAGGAGTTTATTATTATTAGAGTTTATAATATTTTTAAATATTTTATAAATTAGTTTTTAAAATTATAAACCCTTTTATATATAAATAAATAAGAATATTATAATTTAAAAAATAATTATTAAAAAAGAGTTTAAGGATTTACTTTATTAAGGCAAGTGTAAAGATTATTTAAGTCTTATAGTGAAGTTACTAATTATATAGGTATTATTTAAAAGTTAAGAGAAATATTTTAACTTTAAATAAATTATAAAGTAATTAAATAATTATTTTATTTATTTAATTAAAATTAAACTTTTTTATAATAATATTATATTATAGTAAAAAATCTAAGTATAGTTACCTAGTTATTTTTAGGTTAATAAAAAAGTATATAGTTTTATATAAAGTAAAATAGAAAATTTAAATATTATAAATTAAACTATAATTAGGGTATTTTTTAAAAACTTAGAAAATTTAAAGAGTAGGTATATTCCATATTTATATATAGGGGTTTTAACCCTTATATATAAATACCTAACCCTAAAAATATAACTTAATACTAAACTAGGGTATATTATTCTATATACCTCTATTTATACTTATATTATCTAATACTTAACTTTAATAATTATAAGAATTATTATAGCCTTATATAATTCTATATAAATCTAAGTAAAAGTATTATTATTCTTAGAATTCTTAGAGTTTAACTTATTAAATTTGATATTAATAATATAATTCTTATCTAAAGTATATAAATATTAATTAAATTATATAATTAAATATAGAAGTATATAGAATATATTATAATTAAATACCTTAAATTTATTTATAATAGAAATAAGTATATTTCTAATACTTTATATATATTTAAGCTTAATATTATAAATTAATTAGAGGAAGTATAACTCTAACTTAAATATATATAAGTACTTACTTCCCTACTTAGAAGTAAATATAAGTATATACTTCCTAATAAAAGAAGGAGAAGTTAAATTATTATTATAAGTAATTATAAATATTAATAAGTAATTATAGGAAAAGTATATTAAATTATAAAAAATATATTAAAGTTATAGTTAAATATATTAGAATTATATATATAATTATTATAAGCCTTTTAATTAAACTTATTATTTAGAATTATATAATTATAGAATAGTTTATTATTCTTCTTATAATTATAATACTAATTATTACTATTATATATAATTCTATATATTTAAATAATTAAAGTATTTAAATTCTATAATTACTAGGTATTAATATACTTATACTAGAAAGTACTATTCTATATAATACTCTTTAGAATAATTAAGTTTATAATCTATATTTATAAATTAGTTAATAAATATATAAATATTTTAAAAGTATAAGAATATATATATATAAATTTATATTCTCTAAAATAGTAATTACTAAGAATTTAGAGACTTAAAATAAGGCTTCTAATTATATATAAATTAATAATAATATATAGAGAAAATACTAAAGTATAATAAACTATTAAGAAACTAGTAAGTAAGTACTTTAAGGGGACTAATTATAAAGTATTATATAAAATAAAGTAGAATAGTAATATTATTAATTATATTAAGAATAAATAATATTTTATATAGAATTCTATATAATATAAATTAAAGTAGAGGTTAAGAAAAATTATATATAAAAAAATATAAATAATAATACTAGTACTTAAGGTTTAGAGAAACTATATAGAAAAATATATTAATTAAAAGAAGTAGGTAAGGTTAGTATATTTATAAAGTAGTAGTATAGGGAAAAAAATAAAAGAGAAGGAAATTTAATACCCTATAATAACTTAATATATATTTTTAGGATTACACACAGACCAATACCCTACCCTAACTGGAATTACATAACCACTATAACCCACAATTATATAACTACTACCTAGCTATATCTCCATTATTCTAGCTTCTGCGTGGGTGTGGGTGTAACCGCAAGTTGAATTTTGACCCAGTGCCCCCTGCGAACTGCCGTACTTTTCCATACATTAGGTACCTTAACCCTGGTAACAATGGGACACATGGCGGAGGTGCAAGGCCAGCACCAACTGACTGACGTCGATCTCCTTCAGCATATGTGCCTGGCGCCATGCGACCGAAGCCCGAAGACTCCGTAGAATAAGCGGGCTGAGCGAAATAGCGCGTCGATCAGCGGCACCCTGAAAGTCAACGCGGCTCCGCGACCCTGAAAGGGTCCCTGAATGACTAGCTATTCGTAGATCGAACTAGATCCCCCCATTCTTCGCCGTTCGGTGTCAACGGATTTTAAATGCTCGTTACCTGCGGTTTCCCCGTTCGCAATGACGACGTCGCATTAGCTCCGACCGACGGGCGACGTCATATCTCATCTGTAATCATTAAGTATCCACCCACTAAAGCACCTAAGGTAAGCTAGGTCGGTACGAATACAGACAGGATGCGATAAGAACAAAGTGCGCGTTGGGATTAGGTTTTGTCCCGACCGCAGTCACCCTTCGTGCCTTCCGGCAATGGGCCAGTAAACCTCGGCGGTGAGGGAGCTTAAGCTGCGAATGACCGCCTCACCGCTTGCGATCTGTTTCACCGACAGGCAGAAACCCTGGTGGAATGAAGCGTGGGGAAGACTGACATGCCCAGCTTCTCGAGATGGCAAGGGGAATGAACGTAGGCACTGGTCACGAAGATTTCCGTGGTTGTGGTCGTCTAACATGGCAGAGGCGTGCCTACCCGTTGTGTCGTAGCTGCTCCTTCCTCTAATCCAATTGCTTCCAGTGATTTTTATTTACTTCCTACTTCACCTTTTGAAAATTTTGGCCCGTCGGTTTGTTGCCCTTTCCTGCGAGGAACAAGCCAACCTCCGCGTTTGCTTCCTACAACAACTATAAAACGTCTTCCTGCCCTTTTTTTGTTTTTTGGTTTTCATCCTTGCTTTCGCCACACATCCGTCCCGTCTTTCACCATACCACGAAAGAAAAGAAGCTGCTCGCCATTCTCGGATTTCCTCTCGATCAACCTTTCGCCAATCCTCCTACTAAACTCTTAATATCCCACCACCGTCGCGTCACTCGCTCCTAGCACACGAGGCACAAGACCTTGACAGACCACCACTTCGCACCAAAAAAAACCACTCCACCGGCTGATCCGGGTCCAGATCCCCTTGCCTACTTACTTCCTTGGTCCCTGCGAGGCACTAGGACAACCGGCCCTGACTCTATCCCTTCCACACATCCCCACCCGTCACAAGCACGATACCGGGCCGTCTCATCAATACTGGGACCGAAAAAAGCCAATACTCCACTCGCCCATTCTCTGATTATAAGCAACAATGGCACCCGTCAACTTCACCCAGGAGCAGCTTCAAAGCTTGCGTTCTCTCCCAACCTACGAATACATGATGGCTTCTCAGGCTGCTGCGCCCAAGAGCGCTGTCCAGACGCCCATCACCGCGTCTACCGACATGTCTGCCCACGTCGACTACTTTGCGGTGTCTCCTCTCAACACCGCCACCAACTCCTCGCGCACTTCCGTCGACCTCCAGCCTGCCGTCACCAGCAGCCCCTCCAAGCCTAAGGCCGCCAACCCTCTTCCACCCCTGTCGCGCGAGTACCCCAAGCCCGCTGAGGAAATTGACGTCGGCGAGGCCCTCTCTCGCAAGCCTGGTCGTTGGACCATTCAGGGCGCCGTCGCCGCGAAGAACGCGCTGCCCGACCGCGTGGTCGATGAGCAGAAGGAGAAGGCCAAGCGTCTGCAGGCTCTCGCCGAGGTCAAGAAGAACCTCTTCGCCGCCAGTGAGGCTCTCAACGCCATCCCTATGCCTCAGCGCAAGAACCACTTCTAAAACTCCCGCTCCACCTCTACAAAGTCAAACACTACGACAATCCTAACAAACTTTTTTCGCTGTCTTTGCTTTTGCACACTTCACGACCGGCTTTCCTCGGCATGTGGACGGACTTGCCTTGGTTGCTGAAGCACGATACCCACGTTTAGATCTGAGAGAAGGGGGAAAATGAAGGATTGGATGAAAGCGATTATTTTGATGCGTCAGACGGAAGGCGTCGCGACGCACGGTAGCGAACGGTCAAGGCACCGAACGGCGTTTCATTTGAGGAAAGGCTTCTGAATACTTCACTGTTCATTTGGTCAAAAAGGACGCGAGAGTTTTGAAGTAACTGCGAGTATATGCAGTCCTGTAAATAATGCATTTTGAGAAATCCACACTACTACATGGGTTTGATCAGCCTAATAAGAACACTATTGACCTACATTACGGCTACGATGAAACGCAAGTGCTCTTAATCAAGGCGCTTTGCGAGAGAGAAGCTATAAGCAACCATCGCGATGAAGCCCGCGAGGTTAACGAGTGTAGAAGCGCCGTGCAGCTTGCCGAAGGACTTGTTCAGAGCGAGCATCTCCTGGGAGTGAGGCGGCTTGTCGTAGCTCTTCTTTCCATCCTTCTTCTCTGCCGTGGGCGTCAGCGGTTATACGACGAAAGGACCCGCTCATCATTAGACCAAATACCTTGCGCATATCTAGCCGCCATGACCTTCTGCGTCTTTGGCAGGATCACAACCAGGTTCACCAAGCCTGTGACGAACATGGTGGCAATCGGCACCAGCGCGCCGAACCGATTCGACTCATTCAAGAGACCACTGATGCCGCTCTCTTGCACGCCAAATGGGCTGCTGCTGCCCGGGAACGTCAGAGCCATGACGGCGGGGAGGGCCGTCTGGATGGTGAAGTAGACGGGGAAGAGGGCGTTCTGGGCGGTCGAGAAGGCCGGGCGTTCGAGGACGCGGAACATTGTGATGCCATTCACGAAGGACTCGAAGGCGGTCAGTCATGTCTCCCTTTGCAAGGTAGTCGTGCTAATCCGTCGCGACAACATACATGGAAAAATGTCGTTCCCAGAAGGGTGCCGTATCTAGACGCCACGTTAGGTTATCGATGACAAATGACCGGATGAGACGCATCCTGTCCCGCCGGAGCTGGTATTCTTACGAGATGATGTGGTACGGCGCCGGGGAGAAGGCGATTGAGTCGGGCATGTTGGGCGAGATTTACAGTCTTTACGGGTAGTTGTCCGGATTGATGGTAGATGACTTTATGAGGTGAGGTTTAATGTTGCAGAACGGACGGCGAATGAGTAGAATGGTGAGGTACCTTGTAGAACGAACCGCCCAATGAGGAGACAGGGGTTTGAAGGGATGAGGTCACCTGGACAGTGGTCTCCAGCAGTGCAAAGCTACGGTAGAGCTCCAATCCTAGCACGGTGTCTTACACTTTGAACTTCCACTTTACGTATAAACTCCTACTTCAGTACACTTGATGCGATCGCATATATTTCTCGTTGATTTACTAGAGATATGAACTCTAAAACAATGTCACTTGGTGAATATGAACACGATGACCAGCAAGCGCTGAAAACTGCAGCTTGCAGACTCACTATCTTATCGTTATCACCACGTGATCGCGTGTCAAACCGTTGCAGTCGAACGCGCTAGGGTCGCGCAGCAGCCTAGAGCTCAGGATGGACCTCATCTGCCTAAGTAAACCGGGGCCCAATTATTGGCTTATCATCCAGCCGCAAACACCTTGCATATATACCGAATTCCCTTGCGTTGGCTCCCAATTTCTTCGTCGCTCTTATTTTGTAATGTTCGATTGCTGAACACGCCTCATTTTGCTCAGCATCGCCCAAAATAAAATGGCTGACAAGGAAGCTTCGATCTACATCGTCGATGTCGGCGCCTCCATGGCCGACTGCCATAACGGCCGCTCTGAAACGGATCTCGACTGGAGCATGCGTTATGTCTGGGACAAGATTTCCACCACCGTCGCCGCCTCACGCAAGACCTGGACAGTTGGTGTCGTGGGCCTCAAGACAGATGAGACGCGCAGCGCTATGCAGGACGACGAAGGTTACGAGAATATTTCTGTCTTACAAGAGCTCGGGCCGATGACCATGTCTTCTCTAAGAGAGCTCAAGGACGTGATTAAGACGAGCAATACCGAGACTGGCGATGCGATTTCTGCGGTGGTGGTCGCCATCGACATGATTTCTACCTTCACAAAGAAGCTGAAGTACAAGCGGCGAATTTACCTTGTAACCGATGGGCTTGGGCGGATTGACCCGGATGACGTTGACAATATCGCAAAGAAGATTAACTCCGACGGAATAGAGTTGATCGTTTTGTAAGTCTCATCATCGTCATCCGGTTACTCCCCCACTAACAAATCCAGGGGCGTGGACTTTGACGATGCCGAATACGGCTTTAAGGAAGAAGACAAGCCTTCAATCAAGGTACAGAAGCCCTCTTAACATTATGAACGCACTACTGACGACTTTACCAGAGGGAAAACGAGAAAATCCTCCAAGAACTCGTCTCCAAATGCGACAACGGCCAGTTCGCAACCATTGCTGAAGCTATCGACGAGCTCGACACCCCTCGCCTCAAGGCCACCCGTCCCTACAAGACATACGACGGGCCCCTGACTCTCGGTCACGCCGACCCGCCACCTGAGCTGAAGATTCCCAAAACTCCAGTCATCATCAATGTCGAGCGCTACTTCAAGACAAAACTCGCGCGCGCGCCCACGGCCAGCACAGTCATAGTGGCGGCTGACCCCTCGTCGCAGTCGTCGCAAACCATGGAAGCCGAGCCCATGGAAGGCATCGAGTCGGCGGAGGGCTTTGCAGCGGTGAGATCTGCGAGGGCGTACAGGGTGAACGACCCCGATGCGCCTGGCGGCAAGAAGGATGTCGAGTTTGAGTCGCTGGCCAAGGGGTATCAGTACGGCCGGACGGCGGTGGCTATCAGTGAATCCGAGTGGAACGTGACCAAGCTTGAGACTGTAAAGACGTTTACCATAATTGGCTTCATACCATGCGACAAGGTATGTCTCTGTCCCCTTCGTCATCCATTATCGACCGGCTAATCTTGTCCAGCACGAACCGTTTCTCAACATGGGGGAAACCTGCGTGACAGTAGGTAGCAAATTCGACGAAAAGTCCCAACTTGCCCTCTCGTCATTGATCCACGCGTTATATGAACTCGAATCGTATGCGGTTGCCCGGATTGTTCTCAAGGAGAAGAAGGACCCCGTGCTCGTTCTCTTAGCGCCCCGAATCGAGCCCGACTTCGAGTGCCTCTACGACGTACCCCTCCCCTTTGCCGAGGACGTTCGCGGCTACCAATTCCCGCCCCTCGACCACGTCATAACCGTCAGCGGCCAAAAGATCACCACCAACCACCGTCTTCTCCCAAGCGACGAGCTCTCAGAGGCGATGAGTGACTACGTCGACTCGATGGACCTGAGTACCTTTGGCAAGGATGACGAGGGGTAAGTATGTCTTCCACAAGGACCCGGCGCATTGTCACTGACCCTTCCCAGGAACCCGTCTGAGTATGCGACAATCGAGGACACCTACAACCCCATAATCCACAGGCTGAACCAAGCAGTCCGCCAACGCGCCGTGAACCCCGAGGGCCAGATCGATCCCGTCCCACCCGTCCTCGTCCGCTACGCCGCGCCCCCAGAAGACCTCGTAAAAAAGGCTTCGCCCGAGATCGAAGCCCTCATCTCCGCAGCAGACGTCAAAAAGGTCCCTCCCAAGGCGAAAGGAAAACGCAACCGCGAGACAATCAAGCCCCTCTCCGGCCTCGACGTCGACGCCCTCCTCGGAACCGCCCCGAAACGCCCCAAGATCTCTCCAGAGAACGCCATCCCAGACTTCAAGCGTGCCCTCGCTACCGCCGAGGATGTCGCCGAGATCAAGGACGCCGCGGCGCAAATGGGTGCCATCGTGCGCTCCCTGGTCACGGACAGCTTCGGGGATGCGAATTACGCGCGTGCGGCGGAGAATTTGGGCGTTCTCCGGGAGGGTCTCGTCGATATGGAGGAGCCTGGTATCTACAACGATTTCGTGAAGGATCTGAAGAAGAAGATGCTTTCTGGGGAGTTGGGCGGCGATCGGAGAGAGATGTGGTGGAAGATTCGGACGTCGGGGTTGGGACTAATAGACCAGGCCACGTCTGAAGTGTCGAACGTATCGAGTGAAGAGGCAAACGAGTTCTTGAAGTCAAGATAATGGGCTGAGCGAGCGTTGGCTTCGTAACGATTGCATCGATTCTGTAGATTCCAAATGACCCTGTACCTCTACGGCATGATACTAGTTGCTGCATCTCCTAGCTCAAGCTATCCCACCAGTAAAAACCATCTGGGTCTCTCTTCATCCAAGCTTTCACTAATCGCAAAAAACAGATCTCACGCGGCCATCAAACCAGTCAAGAAGCCGCCATCTTGCTGTCGCCCTCCCCATTGCTCTGTGGCTTGGTCTGCTCGTCCATCTTGGCGCGGACGGCAAGACCCAGCAGAGCTCGCAGGGTGTACGCGGCGTCATTACCCGCGTTATGCAGGTTCTTCGAAGGAATTTCGAGATCCTGCAGCACGAAGCCTAGGCCGCGGCCCTGGTCGCCCTTACGCCAGGCCTGGTGCATGTCCTTGGTGTCGAGACAGCGGATCATGCCACCAATGGTCCAGGGGTGGACGTCCATACCGGTCAGGTATCTGAGGTCCGAGTTGAGATCGTGGCCGACGAGGACGATGTTGCGGAAGCCCTTCTCCTTTTGGGCGACGCCAGCCTCGGAAAGTTCGTTGAAGGCATGGAGAATTATCTCGCGCAGCTCGGTGACCCTGGGATACTCACTTTCACTGCTTCTCGTTAGCACCCCGCTCTCGCTTCAAGTTTCATGTTCTGACCCACCCGAAGTCGAAGAGCTCAGGGCAGCCCTTGATATACTTTTTGTTGCGCATGTGCTTGTAATCCTTGGTGATAAGGTGGCGGCTCTTGATGAGAGCGAACCAGTTTTGACCGACCTCACCAGGCGCGATTCCAGCAAGGTCTCTGGAGTCCAATGTGCTCATTCCAACCTCCAGAATGGTTCCATGATGCTCCTCGGCGACCTCGATGTCGATGCACATGAAGATGACATCCTTGTGCAACGTATGAGGGACTGACTGGTCAAGCACAGTCTCCTTGTCCTCGACCTCAACGACACTGGCCAAGGGGCGAAGGCCGAGATACAGCTGAGCATCGTAGACGGACTCGTCACGGTTCTGTACCTTTTCCTGCTTCCTCTTTTTGTTCTTGCTCTTCATCAATTCCTCCTTCGTATGGGCGGTGATGTTGGTCAGGAGAAACTCCATGCCGTGTACGGTCGCGCGGCCACATGCGTCCTCCTCGATGGGAGGAGGGATCGCGTTCTGGAGTGCCTTATACTCCTGGTGCGACGAGGAGCGACCGATATACTTGGGACGGATGGTGCAGGTGCTACCGAAGACGAGATAAAACTTCTCACTGGGCTTGCCGGGAGGGATAGTCAGCTTTGTCTGGACGGAGGCGTTGATGATGTCGAGGAAGTGGTCGAACTGCTCGGTGGGGACGAAGATGAAGGGGGCCTGATCGAGGGCCTTGGGGTGGTAGATGTAAAAGCTGGGATGTTGTTAGTTCATGCAAATGCGGAGGGATTTTTCCGAGTACTTACAAGTCCCAGGTGAAGTCCTCGGTCATGCTCTTGAAGAATGGCATGCACTATTTCAAATCAGCAAGTCGTTCACTTCCCCACGAGGCAAAGTGGACCGACCTTCGGCCGGTTGGTCTTGCCAATGTAGTTCATGGGGTAACGCTTGACCAAGTCCCAAGCCACGAACTTGGCGTTCTCCTTGGACCAGTCGCCCGGCTTTAACTCCTCGTACTCCGGGAATGCTTTCATGATGAGAGCATTATACTCGTCAGTTGACAGCTTATCAGATTGCGAGGGTATATAGATTGGACGGGAATGGTCAATATTGCCGGATGAGGCAGCAGCTTTGGGGCCCTTGCCTTCCTTGGCTGCTTTAAGAGCTGCGTTCCGCCGATCGAGTGCGAGGGCGTCGAGCTTGATGGTCTCGATGACTTCAGCAGTGCTGGGGTAGGCGCGTTTCTCGAAGTGGAATCCTTCGCCAAGGATCTCGGTCAGTTGCTCGATCAGCTGCTCCAAGGTCAAGTCGAGGTCCCGTATGGGCTCATTGGTGATGAATTCGCTATTCATCTTGGCATCAGTCATTGTTGTGGGTTTGGGGAGAAATAAGCTATCGTGGAGATGGAGTTGAACTAAAATGAGCTTCGTGGTTGGGAGGGATGTGGACGATAGATGAGTCTTACAAACGGAGGTTGGATAGGCGAGCAAGTTGAAGGCTAGTGTCTCAGTTGTTGAAGTGGAGAGGAGGGTGGTGGGTTGTGGGAATTTCAAAGGATTTCTTTATATGCATATTGATGCCGGTGATCTTCTCTGGAAACGAGGAAGGGGCGGGATGCTGCAGCTCTTTCCTCAGCCCTCGAGGCGGTCGAGTCGAGGAAGTGATTGACGACAAACAGTTGAAGATAGATTGCAGCCGTCATATACACTACCTTGGATCATGAGCTCCTGGGTGTTTGGCTCAATACAAATACTTTGGATCAGATTCGAGTCTCAAAGTCAAGCCACTGCCTGGATAAAAGGCAGTAGTGACAGCGGAAACGGAATTCTTTCCCCCAGAAGGTTGCCAAAACAGCCTCAGACAAATACCTACAGTCAAACGGAGTTCACATCGTCTGTCTGAATTGCTAGCTTGAAGTAAATCCAAAGAAGACGCAAAAAGTTTGACTCAAATGACACAAGGCACAATCGAACCTTTGAGCTACAACGCTAAGTCTAGTCAGGGTTCAGCGGTATTAGAGACCACATCGGGCCATCTAGCCATGGTTCCCTACTCGCGCATGACGAAAAGAGAACTCAAAACTCTTGGTAGGCCCTGCTCTATGAAACTAGGAAGGCGTCGGACCATCTGTAGGCATTTTGCATTAGGGTATGCACTAGATACAACAGAATCATAGCAAACGATGCTCAACTCGTTCTCGACGGCATTTCGACGCCGCAGCTCGTCACAATGGTCATTACATACCCGGATCTCTTCACTTTACGCTTTAATCCCCCTAGCATTGACTTCGCCCTTCTCGCCGATGTTCAAGCGCACCCGGCAATCTGGGCAATACCATTTCGTCGTGCGCGCAGGAATCTTCTCCATACCCACACATCCCAGATGAAACCATTCCTTCTCGCAAGTCTGCTTCAATGGTCAGCATACGGGCGATCTCTAGGTATAAGGTAGGGTTGGCTTACATCATTATCGCAAGCAATCATGCTTCCATAGCTCACCCCGTTGCAATCACAATACCGTGGTTCGTTGGGGTCAATTGGATTACCCTCGTCGTCCACCTCGAGCTCAATCTCAGTCGGCTGGCCCTTCTCCTTCTTCTGAGCACGCTTCTTCTTAGGCGCAGCTTTGCGCTGGGAGGCGGCACTACTGCCTCCAGCATTCGTCTTGGTAACAATACCGGGCGCGGGCTTTCTAGTCCTCTTACTCGGCTGTCGAATCTCCGGCGCCGGGGTATTCCGAGCGGTACTAGAGCGACGGGGTCGGTCGGTGGCCAACGAGGGCTGTGGTTCTTGACTGCTAGCTTTACCTCGGGAGCTAGGACGGCGACCTCCTTCTGGAACGGGCGTGGTGCCTGGAGTGGCCGCTCTGGATGACGATTGCTTGATGGAAGGAGCAGCGGATGACGAGCGCTGTGTCTGAGGGATCTCTTGTTGCGGTACAGTCAACGAAGGTTCATTTTGCTGCTGGATTTTCTTAGCTTCGCCTCGTGTCTCTCTTTTAGTCAACGGATCGCGGACCGGAGGAAGAATGGGGGTGGTGGACTTCTTGGGCGACAGAACCGGCGGGGGAACGGGAGTCTCAGCAGATGGTTTGGTCACGATGTTCGCGGGGATCGGAGTGGGTGCAGGTCCGGCTGGACCAACAGAACCGGTCGGCGACGAGGCTGGTGCACTTGTGTTTGCTGGCTTTGCCGGAGCAGGTGTAGTAGCTGGATGCTCCTGTCCTGGTACAGGAACCGGCACCGGCGTTGTCATCTTAGGAGTCGCGGCGGAGCCTCCGGGAGTAAGGACTGGGGCCGGTATGGGAGTCTCCGTCAATGGCTGTGAAGTAAGATTCGCTCTCAAATTAGGCAGCGGGACTGGAGTCTCCGTTTTGGTGCGTTTTGGGGCTGAACGAGGTGCTGGTGTCTCGACTACTGCGGGCTTTTCAGCTTCTGCCTCCGGAAACGAGTCTCTCTTCCGCTTTCCGTTCACCTTTGCTCGTGATTTGGAGGTAGACTTCGGGGCAGCCTTTGACTGATCACTGTTTGCGACTTGTGGCGCTGGTGCCTTCTCATGGGACATCAGGAGCCGCGCTGCTTCTCTGAGCTGCCTGGCGGATTCTTCGGCCTCCTCTGCTGCTTGTTTGGCCAAAGACTCCCGCTTCAGTTTCTTGGCCTCATTGAGCTTCATACCTCTGTTGCTCAGTTGTATGTCGTCCGATGCAAGAGCAGCAGCACTGATAGCACCCTCAGGGATCGGTCTGTTTTCAGAGCCAGCGTCGGGGGCAAGAGCTGGAGGAACCTGGTCGAAGGTTCTACCCTCATCCTCGGCCTTCTTCTTAGCCTCCCTGTAGGCATCGATGCCGCGACCGAGAGTCTTCAGTTCGCGCAAGATCATAGTGTCACTCGGATTCCAAGTCGCGTTTTTCTTCATGCGTTTCCTGAGCCGGGCCAGTTCCCACGGCGTAAGCTGCAGCCAAGGAGCGTCCGTACTTCCTATCACGGCGTTCTCTGGCGGAGGCTGCAGTGCAGCAGCAGGGGTAGTTGTTGTCGCGGGCGTATTGGCAGCTTTGGGCGGTCTTGCTGAGGATGAGGGCTTAGGAGTCTTTGGGGGCCTCGCTTTGGGCGTGTTGACGACCTTGATTCTCGGTGCAGGCGTTCCGGTCCGAGCAGGCGTCCGTCGAGGAAGGGACTCGTCATCTTCCTCCTCAGAACTCTCGTCACTGTCATCCGAATACGCAATCAATTGGTCGTACGGAGGAAGAACCTCGCCAGGAACGGTAATTCTCGGTATCCGCGGTCGTCGAACCTTCTCTGCGTCGCCATTTCGCATCATCTTCGGCGCCCTGAGAAGCTGTGGCGATTTGGAAAGCGCCACTGGACTCTTCTGTTCTTCGGCCGGATAGTTGTCCATCATTGTTTTCAATTTCGCCAGTATCGCCTTTGCGCGGTTATAGTGTCGATTGACATTCTCTGACATGCGCGTTGCCTCGGCATGAGAGTAGACTCTGGAGCTGACAGCATGGCTGAGGCTATTCGAGATGTCGGCGCGCAGCTGAACAGGAGATGGACGTTCCTCAGCCGGAATGCTAGGAAGCTTGCCCCACGTAGATGTGAGGTTGTGCACGTTGAGGGACGCCTCGCTGTAGGTCTGGTCGAGCTTGCCGATGAGGGTCAACGATCGCATCATGTCAGAAGGGAGGTATTCGGTGAAGTCGAGGAAGTCGGTAACAGTCGCTTGAGCATCAGGATCGGCGCGCATCTCGAGTGATTCGACAGAATTGCTTATGGAGCCCAATGATCGGTGGATATCGTGCTCGACGGTGGTCTTGTTTTTTGGCGACACATCGATGTCCATGGCGTCTTCTAAGCGCTCGTCCGTAGTGGCCATCTTTGTTGGCTGAAGAAACCTTCAACAGCGAGGTATCCAACGCTTTACTTCCTACGAATGCATCAGAGGATCGTGGCAATGTGTGGTTGTTGCGGTCGGCGGCAAATGAAGGTTGCGCAACGGCTTGGGATGAGGTTGGCTGGCGCGTTTACGAAGGGAGTCGCGACCTGCGTGGTCTGGTGTACCTTGAGAAGCTCCTGGGCGCTAGTGAGGAATAGCGGGACCCTTGATATCCACTGACATATCCCGGCCTCTGTCAGGGCTGCCAGTGATCTGTGCATTTCTTTGTCGGAAGATACAACTTCCGCTCCTAAACACATTCGGGGACAATGGAAGTGGGGCCGTTCAGTTGGAACCAGGTCAATCACCGTCTTCTGTTTCCCTACACTCAATGAGATTAATTGTTTCTGTGGAGGCGACTCGACTTTCTCTCGATTACAAACATGCTTTTTTTTTCGTGTCTGAGTGCAGTCATCGATCCGGTCTCTCGCTTAGGTATTTTCTTGGGGCCTGCATCAACGTCTAAGATCGCTACCGCAAGGTGATGATCCTTTGGCAGAGTCCTCGCGACTTGCGTGAGATCTAGTTCGCATCAATTATGCAGGTGAAACAAGCTACCGCGTCGTGGTCATCTGCCTGGTCACCTCCAATGTCGCCATCGAGGGATACAAGATCCCCGCCAAAATTCTAATGACATTTATTCTCATTTGTCGTCTGGAACGAATCATCATTATTTACGTCGTAACTTGCTTCGCTGGATCCAGTGCTTGAGTGGATCCTAGTGTTAACGATTCCCAGAGGTCCGGTGTAAAAACAATAAGGTAGCCAGCCAGCCACCCAGACGAACGCCATTTCCCAACACCAAAGACCATGATGAGCATCCAAGCCGCACAATGCCGCAAGCGCGATCGGCAGGAAAACCTGCCCCGTCTCCGTGGAACCCGGAGCCCTCCAATGCATGCATGTCTCAGTTCGACTGCACTTCACCAACCCAGGTCTTCCTCACGACTGATAATCGCACCCCAAATCTTCTCCTCCGCCTCGACATGGTACCCGGAATTCTGCCCAACGATTGTGAGGGTGCCGTATAGCGTCATCTTCTTGCATTTCCTAACGCCCCGGCCATCAGCGTTACGAGGAGCCTCGTGTCTCGTGTAATACGGAGTTTGACTTACAGAATGCCATTTATCATCGTATTCCCGTACACTTCGAGCTCCTTTGCCTCGCAAGTCCCACTAACTCTCAACTTGCCGAACCCTTTGACCTTGTCCCTTAGCTGGTCAGCAAGTGCTTCTTCTAAGGTACGGAGCCAAAAAAAAAAAAAAAAAAAAATCCAGGATCGGAAATGGGCTTACCCGACAGACATGTAGCCGACCATATGGATGTTCCCATACGCCTTCATTTGCCCCTGTCCAGCAATCGGTCAGCTCTGCTCTGAAGCAATGCGTGTGAGTCTCCGAAGGCCTACTCGCACGCCAAACTCCCATTCACCTCAATCGTCCCGTAAGCCTCGACCTTATCCTTCACATCAAAGTCTCCGTTGAATGTGACATTCCCTCCTGATCTCACTGAATCCGTGACCTCGATGGGGCCCTGCAAAGTGATCTCGCCCTCACTCTTGATCTATTTGGACTCGAGCACGATCTTGTTAGGTGCATCGAACTCAGCGGTAGTAGGTGCCGTTGTCGAGGACGAAGCGTAGCAATTGCCCGTCCCTTCTGGAGATCCGTTATGCTGTTCCGCGTAGTAGTCGTGGGTGACGGGCTCTTTGCCTTTCCTCGAGGATTTTCTAAATCGAGAAGACATCTGGCGGGAAACAAAGGAGCCGCCCGAAATAGAGCAGAACGACTGATTGATAATGAAGATAGAGATTTATCTTGACTTCAAAGCACGGAAACCGTCCATGCCATATATGAGGGACCATGAGGCTCATCAAGACTCCCACTTCCTCCGAGCCCCAGATACCGTCACCGTATCGGCGAATTCCCACACAGACAAGAACGCCTCAGCCGCTCCATCACTCACCGATAACGCACCCCAAGCCGGGGCCAAAGCTGAACGTCTCAACCTCGTCGAGGTTGCACGTACGAGCGTCCCTCACTCAGGAGATCCATCGCGAGACATCTCGATCCTCTCACACAACCCACATATCACAGAAGCTACCAAGATGAAGCAAGGTCAGGAATACGATCCGGACGTCGGGATCATCGTCACCGCACATTGATTGACAGGTGGGTAAGATATGCAAGTCGGCAGCACATCAGAAGATCTCTCCGCCCCCCTCCCCCGCCCTGCGTTGGGCAAGAAACCTGGACTTACTGACTTGGGTTCCCAAGCGCGGCAGACGCCGAAGCCTGCCGCAGTATGCAATCCCCAATGTCACCCATTAGTCTCAGTTCATCACCAACATCCGGGTAAAACTGATATGAACCCCCCCCCCCCCCCCCCCCTTCTGGGTCCGAGGAGACTCCTCCCCCACAAAAAGGAAAGCGTAGTAGATTCCCGCTTCGGTATCCAGCCCTGCGCAAATCATCCCGATACGGCGTCGTCGGTCAACCGGGGAGACGTAGCCTCACAAACAGCTTCACCACTTGAGCTCATCTGACTCGGAGAAGGTAGTTCGTCTCACCAATTACACTCGAAATAGACAACTCGCCAGCCGCGCATGGTGCAGCAAATGTGATTGTTGGGATATTCGCCCAATACGCCCTTCTAAATACATGAATTGAATAGTTTCGAAACGTTCGCAAATACGCTCTAATAGCGCGAAATACACTCTCTTCTTTCTACTCCTTGCTCATCCGAGTAACCCATCCTTCCATACGGATCGTGATCCCATTCGTGTTAATAAGTCGGCGCAGGGCTCCATTTGGCGAGGCCTTCGTGAAGGCGTCGGCAGGGTTGTCTTCGCCGTTGACCCATCGGACCTCGGCGAGCTCTCGTCGCTCGTACGACTGACGGAGAGCCATGATGTCGATCATCAGTCGCTTCTCTTTTGTAGTGCCGAGTTTGACGAGGCACTCATACAGCGAGTATGAATCGGTGCACATCACAGTGGGCATCGCGTCAGGGATCTGTAGGAAGGATGGGTTACTCGGATGAGCGAGGAGTAGAAAGAAGAGAGTGTATTTCGCGCTATTAGAGCGTATTTGCGAACGTTTCGAAACTATTCAATTCATGTATTTAGAAGGGCGTATTGGGCGAATCCTGGCATAAGAGAAAAACTGCCAGTGTTGGGATATTCGCCCATACCGCCGGATCCCATTTGGATCCGAGGCTTCGGAGCGGATACTCCGGCGGTCACGCAGGCAGTCACGTGATCCACACGTGACTGCACGTGACCCTTCTCGACCGGATATCACTCCTTCCTCCAAGGCCTCCCTCTCTAGATAACTTCATCTTAATCAACCCACTTCATACCACTTCGAATACAGTAGACCTATCGTCTCTACTACAGAAGTAACTGGATCCAGTCGGTATAGTGAGTCCTACAGTGATGTTTATTTAACCTTGTGGTCGCCTAGGTTCTTGGTGGTAAGATATGGTCACTTTCCAAGGCACCCCCCACCTTTTCAGCCCTACATCGCCTGCCCGACCACTCACTTTGAGTCCTCTCGGTTCAACTGTCCAGCCGGGGGCGGGAGGATGGGGGTGGGGGGGCGCCAGAGAACATTTCCTGCTAGTGTGCTGCACGGAGCCGATTGATTCGGATTAGCCCTCACTTTATTGTCCAGGCGGGGCTGACTCGGGATATCATGACCGTCATGTCAACCCCGGAAATGGCAAGACCGTAGCGGCAAGATAGCAACCGACGTGCCTATCACCCTACCGATTCTCACTCATGTACAAGTTCCTGGGGTGTAGATAAGTTCCCTCCTTGGAAGTCACACACCGAGACACAAAGCGATGAACTGATATTGAGCTGCACATTTGCTCGAGACACATACGAAAGAAAAGGAATGAGCTGATTTACAGAAAGCTTGGTAATCGACCGGGCAAGCTAGTAATACCCCTGTGTTGCACCTTTACATTCCCATGTCACCAAGCAAATAGCCAGCCCCGTCTGCCTGTACAAAACTGCAAAAAGCAGCTCGCAGTAAACCCGTCCATGGCTATCAAGTTGCCCATCGAACTCCTTTTAGAACCAAAAATCAGTTCCCAAGTCTGCCCGGCTGATGTGTTAGTTCCCTTAGTTTGCAACGCAAAGTGATGAGGGCTCCTCCCACACTCATGCCTCTCCACCGCCGACGAATCCGAGACCGATGCCGGTGAGGAATGCAGCAGCAACCCAAACACCCGAGTACGCAGCCGCGCCGTAGGATTCCACGGCGTTGATCGTCATGAACGTCTGGAGGTAGGTGTTGACACCCGTGAGAAGCATGGCCACAGTTGTGCGGAAAATGACAACCTTTGTCCGTGTGGTGTAGCCCCACAGGTTCCAAGCCAGGGTCTCGCCCAGCGTAGCCGTGACAGGATCAAATTCGTCCAACTTGCCGTCTTCAGCGGTCTTGCCAGTGGCAACAAACGGGGTGAAGATAAAGGTCTTCGCCGCGATACCAAAGGCGATCGTCAGAGGCAGGATGTTGAAGAAAGTGGCGGTGTAGGCGGGCGTGAGAGTGGGCAGGCCCTTGAAGTAGCTCACGAGTGTCGTTGGCAGGTATGTCTTGTACGCGACGAACAGAGTAGAGCTGTATGTAAGTGCTGCCATCAAGATGGTGAAGATGCTGAGTGGGATGTCAGAGAGGAGTTCGCGGTTGGCGACGTTCTTTGCGCCGGCATGCGCGTCCGACAACGACCTCAGGAGTCGGAAAGGAACAAATGTGGACAACATCTCGATACCTAGAGCGGAGATAGCGGTCGCGGGACTGATATTGTAAAACGTGGCGATCAGGTAAGCCTATGGGACCTTCCATTAGCATGTTGATGGTCTCGTCACGGACTCCATCAGTCTCGGAGATTACGACATACCGACGGGCCATGCGCAAGCAGGTTGAGCGCAGCGAGATCGTAACTATCGAAGTTGCCGAACCAACCCAGCGCGAGCTCGAATCTGTCCAAAGGCACCAGAGTCAGCAAATGCACGTTTCCAACTGCCAATCTATTGTCACCAGTGCTTGCGCGGGGACAAGACAACTCACATGCGCCATCCTGCCAAGGTTGCAACTTCTCCCCAGGTATCCAAACTCTTGGATATGCCCGCCAGCTCTCCGCGGCTCCACTCGCTCAGGAAACTGTAGCACAGACTCGAGATGCTGAAGCTCAGCACCGTGACTAGTGGGAACTGCAATGCGGTGGGCAGATGAGAGCGCTGCCGTCTCGGGTGCTGGTGATCGCGATCCCTCTCGTTGATCTGCTCTGTGATTTCCTCCTTCGTCATCAGCTCCGTCGCGTCATTGACGACACCCAGGGCTTCGACCTTGCCGTCAGGCGCCGTGGCCAGTGTCTCAAGATTACTCGCGACAGGCTCGACCGCGCGCGAAGTGGTCTCGTCGACGTCGATATCGGCGTCTTCG
This sequence comes from Colletotrichum agaves, assembly GCA_036785465.1. Classification (NCBI taxonomy): domain Eukaryota; kingdom Fungi; phylum Ascomycota; class Sordariomycetes; order Glomerellales; family Glomerellaceae; genus Colletotrichum; species Colletotrichum agaves. The sequence continues at coordinate 199,468 of JAXISO010000044.1, read as the reverse complement.
GCGCGGCGCTCGGCCTTGGCTCTTCTCCGCAGAGTCGGCATTGTTGTTTTTTGTGTGAATCGAGAGAGCGTTTGCTTCGAGAGCTGATTAAAAGGAGTAATTGTGTGGCGATGCGCGTGGCGATGCGCCTGGCAAGAGCGGTAGCAGAAAGGCAAGAATCGGGCGATAGCACGATAAGACAAGACGTCAGGTCGCAACTACCGTTTGCGACTTGCGACAGTATGAGCTCAATAGGTTAGAGGGGGGAAAAGTGAGACTGTCCCTTCCCACCAATACGGGCGATCGTGGCCTATGATGTTGCTGAGTGGAGAAGAAAGCTGCTTCGGCGGGTAAGGTGACGTCGCCAGGGAAACAGCAGCAAGTGGAAGGTGGTGAGAGCGACGCCGGTGAAATGCCCGCCTTGGCTGTATTAGGTAAGGCACCCGGATACTCAAGCTCTGTTGTCCACCGCCGACCACCGAACGACCGCCCTGCTGACGCCTGCTGAGCACCTCCAACTCCCCACCGTGAGCGGGTGCTCGCAAGGATCGAATTTTACTGCTCCGTTTATTCAATCCGTACTTCGCAGAATTTTCCTTCTTCGTGTTTTTTTACTTTCTCCCTATTCCAAAATTTCAGCATTCCCATCTTCGACCTAGAAACATAAACTACCCAATTGCCTCCTCCAGTCTCGGGCCATGACTTTACTCCAGATCGATCCACCAACCACCCGTGTACTTGTTTGGGTGCCTGTGTGATCTTCAAAGCTTGATGAGCTCACATGCAAATCTTCGCCTACCGCAGCGAAGCTCGGGTATGCTCTGTTAAGGTTGCTGCTGGCTTCCGCCTGCTTCACCAATCAGCCAAGTATTGGGGTGGTAAACAAGAGTCACCGCCCTTACAACCAGTCATCGTTGCCAAGCATAACCGCCATCCAGAGGCCACACAGGTCACGGGTAGCACATGCCAAATTTTGAACCTTTTTTTTCTTTCGTTATATCTCGTGTTGGCGTCAAACCGAACAAAAGAGCTCGCGGCCATTCTTGTGGGCATCGCCCTCGTTTGCTTCGCGAGATCCATCTGTGTGGATAGCTTTGGGTGTTCGCTCGACGCCCTCTCCGTCTCTCACTTTAACCTCGTGGAGATGCAATCTCGATCTCCTCCCCCTCCCATCCATTGCCTTGCCTTGCGTCGCATGGCGTGGCCATGATGATGCAAGATCGGGCCCTCCACTCCTTGGTGCTGAGAGATCGGCGAGCGGAGCAAGAACCACCTCATTTACAGGGTTTAGTATATGGTGGTACAAAAGAAACAAACCCCCTTTCTTCCTCCCCTCGCGTTCATGTACTCATATCCTCAGATATCGTCGGCATCAATGGTCGAAGGCAGAGACGCTATTCTTCCATCCTTCCGAAGACGCCGTCGTCGTCTTCGTCGCTTCGAGATCGCGATCGACGGTCGAAGTCGTCATCATCCATAACACTGTCGCTGTCTTCCATCTTGACATCGGTGCTACGGACTTCGCCACGGGTGAAACTCTCTGGCTGCCTGCTGGGGAAGCTGTTGAGGAATCCGGTACTGAAGCCACCACTAAACCCTCCACTGAAACCAGCACTCGAGAATGATGCTGCTTGATCAAGATACTGCGCGGGCACCGGGGGTACGGGAGGAGCATCGGAGAGTAGCCTGAAGGTGCGCCCGTTGTTGCTATTGAAGCTGCAGCTGAGAAGCTCGACCGCGGCCGCAAGGTCTCGGTCTTCTTGGCCTGTGGCATTTCTTCCTGATGACGGCGGGCGCTGGTCTTGGCTGTTCTGGCGGAAGTGGGACGACAAGCCAGAGTCACCGAGCATGCCGCCTGTTACAAGAGGGTTGGTAGAAGGAGCCGATTGATACGACCGACCGAAACCGCCAGCAGATCCATAGCTCTTCGCGAACGATCGATCCGACGAACCGAATGCTTCCAATTGAGGTGGGGGAGTAGTGTCAGCAGAGCTGTGCCTTTCGTCAGAATATCCTGATGCTGCCGGCGAGGCAGATTCCTGGTCACTCGGAAAGTCTTTGGCAGAATCTGGGGGCGTGGCATCATCGGCCTCGTCCTTCCCATGGTTCATTGCCAGCAGGACGGACGCAGCTTCGAGGAGCTGGACTTGTTGGTGCTTGGAAATGAGCAGCTTAGAGGTCAAAGACCACTCGGGGGTATGTTCCCACCTGGCCAGAACTCAGTCAGCAAATGGCTCGAATAATCAACCTGTTGATCAAGTGGCTCCAGCAAGCGTATCTCCGACGTCCCGGCGAGGAACTGTGAATTGGGGATGCGAGGAAGAGAAGGGTACGAACAAGTGCTTGGTCAGACAACTGCTGTGCTTGTATCCCTTTCCACACGTCTCGCACTTGAGCTCAACGCGATTGAACTTCCTGCCGCCTTCCTTGACGAGAGGCTGCCCGTCACTAGCGCGACGGGTGCGAGCCTTCTGCGCGCTGCCATCGCCCTCATCGCCAGATGCGTTGGTTGGCTCGTCTTCGATGGCGTTCTCGTGGACGTCTGTCTTCCCGTCCAAATGGAACTTCTGCGTTGGCAAGCTCGCAGGAGGAGAAGGCAGGCTTCCAACAATTGCGGCGCGGGCGGCAGCACTTTTGGACGCCGTATTACGACGAGAGCTCACAGCAATGGGCGTAACTTTATCTCCTCCAGCTTCTCTAATGGCCGCTGCCATAGCCGCCGCGTTCGCCGCGGTGTTTGTCATAGACTTTCGGCGGGTAATACGGTGGTTGGCATTAAGAGCGCCGCTGAGGATGGAGTGGGAGTTGTTACGGGAGTGCGATTGTCGTGTGGCAAGTCCAGAAGATGAGGCAGACGAGAGGGGGGGACGGTGCTGGTTCAATGGCCTCGTAGTCTGCTGCATTTCCTGAAGATAGACAACGAGTGATCAGCACGAGTGACTGTGTTGCGGATGCGTGATGGGTAGGCAGGGCAGGCATAGGTTTGGACCCCGAGGTCGGGCATACTTTTGAGGAGGCCATTGCCAACCACCGATGCTGATCAAGTTCGACGCGGACGGTCGAACACTTTTGTTGTTCGCAAAATGTCGTAGAGCTTTGGTCGTTTGGCAAATGTGGGCGAGTTTTCGTGGTGGTGTTGGACGACTGTAGAGGAGTAGGCAAGTGATGAGTGAGTCGCAAAGACAAGCCTCCGGACGCAAGAAATAATATTATTTTGGGGAGGAGCAACAATTCGGCAGGGGTGTGTCTGTGGGCGGGTGTGTCTAGTAGTAGCTTCGAGCTGGGCCAGCCGACAGCATGTGGTGGGAGGCGGCTGTGGTACAGAGTACTGAGTAAGTAAGGTAGTGGTCGTAGTGGTGGTATTGAACGGTTCTGCGTGCCCTGGGTCTTGGGGTTAGTCGACTGATGATCAACAGGGCTGTCGAGGTCCAGGCCGGCTTCAACCCTTTTTTCCCCCCTCTTCCTTTGCCAGTGTTCTTCAGTGTTGCTTTGTTTTGTATGGCCGGAAGCTGAGTGAGAGGAAAGGTTGTGGGCTCGAGACAGAGGACGTTTAGAAGAGGGACCCAAAAAGTCCAGCGATGAGCGAAACAGACCAGACAGCCCTTTCCAAGTCGACAGAACAAAAGAGAAGCGTAGGTTGGGGACGAGGACTTGTCTTCATTGGCTGTTTTCCAACAGACGCCGCTAGGATGAAGGTGCCAGAAGGAGGGATGGATGGGAGGGGCTTCCTCTTTCTTGCCGTGTGTGTGCGTGTGTGTGTGTGCCTCACGACACCCCCTCCCACCTGTCGTCGTCCTCAGCTTCCGCCGCATACTGTGCTCTGTACCGCCGCCAAACCAGTGGTGGTGGACTTGCGCTGGGGCTGGGGGTGAGCTTTGGAAAAGGGGTGTAGACTTTGGACTTTGGGTTGAAGTGTCGATGGGTGAGGGACAGACGGATAGGGAGAAGGGGGTGGACTCTGGACTGCGTACTGTGTACAGGCAGGCAGGCCTGGGCTTCTGCTCTACCTTAGCACCACGCACTCGCTCGCTGTGGACGACGATGCTGTGGACAGTGGACGGGCGCCAGGAACAAGGAGCATGGAGCGTGGCCCGTGGTCTGTCCTTGTCCCATTCCGCTTGCTCTGGCACCTGGGCGAGCGATGGTCGGCCTCCCGAGCGATAGATGTGTCCGCAAGGCGCCGGTGCGGCGGGGAAAGGTCACTGGGGAGGGGTGAGTCGGGGAAATCTGATGAAGCCAGTCCTGATTGAGGACCAGGCCCAGTCACTCGTCACAGTCCCTGTCCCCGGTCCAGTCCAGCCAGATCCATAATCCAATCCAACACTTAGTGAATTAGCGTGCCTGGGCTGCACATCGCAAATAGAAATAATTGTGTCCGGCACTTTAATTCTCTACTGGTTGCTGCCTCTCAATGCCTGCTGCGGGTGTGTTAAAGGAAGAGAGAGAGACCGAGAGAGAGAGAACACAACAAGTATCTTTAAGAGATTCGCGGTTTCGACGGTACGAAGACCTGGGCTGATAAATTGGTAAGACGTTTATTTGAAGACATCGCTCCACAGAACCACGGCCAGCGCAAAGCCAAACGTAATGAAGTGTCCCCATCAAAGGACCGACGTTCTTTGTTGGTACGGTGCTTCGTCCGTCTCACACCAAAAGTGGTGGACTCGTGCCTTGGTCTCGCCGGGCGAGGGTGGCTTAATTTGGCTCGGGTCGCTTTTGCTGGCCCCCGGTTGTCTCGTCGTCTGAAGTGAGAAATGTCGGGATCTTGGAAATCTTGTGACCCTTCAGAGGTTTCTTCTCTTTTTCCCTTCCTCGAGTCCCTATCTTCCGTTCTTTGCCCTTTGCCTCTGTTCAGGCGGTAATTGCGTTCGCTGGGGAACCGAAATGGAATGAAAGGAACGATGGGCTCAGAATATGCCATGTCTTGCTCTAAGCGAGAGAGTTGTCGAGCGTCAAGTGGCATGTTTCGGCGACCGCCAGATGGTTAGCTGGGTTGCACCCCACGAGAGCTTCTTTCTCCCGGTCTCATCTGGTACCCGTACGTGTTTCCGTAGAGCTCAACCGGAATTCCATCCTTTTGGCCCGGGGACTGGCGACTGGAGCATTGAAGCATTGGTCGCCTCCGTCCCTTAATTAAATGGAGAAATGGCTCCTTTTCGGACCAGGAACATGAGTTAGAGGACGCGGGGAGGAACGCAGTAGCAGTGTTTTGGTTTCGATGCTTTGCCATGTCATGTCATGCCATGCTACCACGCCCTGCCTGGTTGGCCGTGTTGTGCTGTGCTGTGCTGTGCTGTGCGATTTTCAAGGTTATGAGCTGTGTGAGCTGTGGGCAATGCGCTGTGCTATGCTGTACCGTGGACGAATGAGGGGTTGCATGCCGGGACGCCAGACAGGAAGCTTGGGGAAGGTGGAAAAGAAAGCGCTAAAGTATTGAAACTCGGGTAGATGATGTCCATGCTTCTTGACTTGTCCGGATATGTGAGCTCTTTTCTTCTTGTCACCATATGATGTTAGGATATGCTGTTGTCAACTGTCCACCAGCAACATTGCAATCCTTCTTGCGACGTACCCCATATTGGCTAATCGATTGAGCAGTTGTGAGGAAATATTTGGCTGCGGATAATACAGTAAAACATATGGTGAAGAGAAAGAAGTCCCCAACTATTCTGTTCATGGTTGATCACGGGAGCCAAACTAGGTAGGGACGGGTCTACGAATTCAACACTACGTAAAAATTATGCTGGCCAGAGAAGCAGGAACCAGCCCTTGCACAGTGCAGGGTAATTGCACCAAAATGCAGATAGATACCTCACTTTTCCCTCAGGAAAATCGCATGCAGGCTACGTACACACTCCGCAGCTGTCTTACAGTGTTTATACCAAATGGACAATTGAACACTGTGTGGCGACTGCGGGCAGTGCTGTGATCAAGGCACAGTGGGTACAGTGTACGGATACCTGGGGGAAAGTCCGTCCGTATTCAGAGAAAATGACGTAGTTACTTCCAGCTGGACCAACACGGACCAGGCGTTGACTCCATTCTTGCTAAATCAGGGGGAAGCAGAGCGGTTCCATCTTGAGCAGAGAGCACGGTAAAAAGGAAAGAAATACCTCCTGTCGACGAAGAGAGAAAAAAATTCAGACAAAAAAAATGGTACACAGTCAATGGAGTGTGCGACGGCAACTGCAACGATGGAGAGGGCGGCCAGTCAATTGGTAGGGTATTCCTGACTACCTAGAGCACCGCACACCCCTGCCCCCCCTCCTCTCCAATTCGTCCATTCCGTCCTTGTCCTTCACGCCAACCTTTGCAATGAAGTCGTCGCCCTCCAGCCAGCCAGCGCGGCAGCAACTTGCCTTAGGTAAGGTAATGTGAGCCAATCGTTCCTCACAACCACCACGTTCTGGCCCAATGCAGACCCCTCCCGGTGACCACTAATCACAGGACTCTCCGGCTGGGACGGACTGCCAGAAGTTATCCAGCCTGTTGGTTGAGGCGGCCAAGGAGCGAAAGTGATGCCCGAGCCGAGCCTTTGACGCTCCTGCCTGCGCTGCTGGCGCGTCAGTCAACGCCGCCACCTTCTATTTGCGCACTTCTTGATACAAGTGATGCGATGCAATGGCGAATCCTCGGCCACGTTGTGTTGTCCTTCACGCTCCCGCTGGCCGGTAATACGCTGGAAAATGGATTAAAGGACCGGCTTACCTGCCTTCATCTCTCTACAGGAACTCCAGTCCCGGTCAAACAACCCCAGGGTCGTCTCGCCATTTCCGTGCTAGAAGGCCATCCGGGATGGTCAGCTGCTCCTTTCCCTCCTCCACCGTGCGCCATGCGGCCTTCTGCTCTGGGCAAGTCGGGTGGATTCTCGTGGCTCTGGCGGGACGCCGCTCCTCCCGTCGCCGCACTTCAAGTCGCCTCCGATGCAGGCCGTCCTAGAAATCATTTCTTCCGTCTCCTCACCGGTCAGACTGGCCAGTTTTCGCCACTTGACGCCATTAACCTGCCCATTGTATGTTCACGCTTCTCATGGGTGGTGGAATGTCTGGTCAGCGGGCAGAAACTTAGGAGGGCAACTGAGATCGTCAGTGTCCAACACCTTCCGACACCTGCTGGCCCACCATTGTACTTGTCCGGACATGGACAAGCCACGCCGCACGCAAGGTCGAGTGAGAGCACGCTCTGCCCGGATCCCTAGCTAGGCTTCGTCGCCTTCGTGAAGCACACAGCATGCAACCAAAGCGTCACTGGGCCAGCCGCTCAAGTCCATTCCCGGTTGATCAGAGTTTCAGTTGCCAACACTGACGCTTCGAATGCATGCGAGACTACTTTCGGCGCATGCCGCTGCTCTGTGTTCGGTGTTTTTTTGAAAAATATCAATAGCTTGCACTTGGTACTCGGTCGAAGAATGGTTTCGAATACGGTTTGTGGCAACTCAGTCCTGCTGGACTATGCACAATGTCAACCCATACGTCTCAGTGCTAAGCGTCTACCAGCCCCTTGGTTTCGGTACACGACGCCACACAACAGATAGGAATGGCAGCAACCAGCTTCTCAAGCGGACTGGAAAACTAAGTTTTGGTCTTGGGTTCTAAAGACTATCGTGTACTGTGCTGTGTTATCGGGGAAAGAACAGGAAAAAAAAAAAGGGAGGCCACAGCGTAGGCTTTGCGATAAATCCTATCCTGCCAGGGTAATTTCACTGACTTGTCAATGAATGGCAAAAGTACCAACAAGAGGGAACAGCAATTGTTACTCTGCTTTTGTCGCATATAATAGAGAGTCTTCGGTTCCAAACAGAATCGCTTGGTCCAGTACTGCCCAGAATCCCGAACATTTCGAGCCCAAGTATACTTGCGCAAGGGCTTCCTGCCACAATTTCTTGTCCATGCTCGTCATCGACATCAGTTCCGACGAGTTGAACAGGCATATTCTGATCCCTTCAACTTCAACAAATCATAGCGCTCATTCTCTTCGGTTTGCACTCCGACAACCTGTCCAAAACAGTTGCCCAAAAGTTGACCTGGGCAGGAGAAAACTGCACTACTTCACTCAGTAACGGCAATGCCCCAAGTTCCCAACAGTCGTATACCCACAATCAGACGGCCATCTAGATGTCGATCGTCAACTCTATCCCTCTTTGTCGACGCAGTAAAGCAGGGTAGTCCCAGTTCGCCGCGCGGATGAAGAGGCAGCAGGCGCCCGAATCGACGATTGCTTTCAAAAACTTCAGCAATGTGGTTCGGCCAGGGTCATGCCCTGTTAATTACCTCACAGCTGCACCCCCCCCAAGTCTCGCTGGATTCACCATGCATAAAGCTATCCCTCTGAGGCAAGAACCTCCGCAGATCTTCCGTCGCAGCATAAACCTGCACAAAACTCTTGTGCCGACAAGGCTTACAAAGGCCCAACCCTGCTCGCCAGGAGATAAGGTTTTCCGGCTCAAGCGACAGCTTCACGGCCGGCCGCGCATGCATCATACAGGAAACGAGGCATGGTTTGGGAAGATGCCTGTTTCCCCTGCGGTCATGGGACCGGGGCACGAGAGAGGGTTCGCTGCGCCTCGTCTTACGTGATTATGGGATTTCAATATTTTCCCCTTTCTTCCACCGGCATCGGGATGACTACTTGCAATATCATCCGTGTCTGCTCACCATCACGGTAATGCCGTGTTATCATTGCACTATTGTCCCCGGACTCACGCTGAATAGAATAGAAGATGGCGGAGATATGCGCGGGAGACAATTCGAAAATTGGCTAGGGCGATTAGCTCGTTCGGCCAGCCCCTCTCGCGGCAGCTGCACATCACCCCTCCAGTCTCCATCAGATGCGTGTTGCTATCAAGAGCCCTGTATCTTTTGAGTGGAGACATGCCAGGTACCCAGCCGTACCTGGAGGTACTCTCTGACTTACGCAGTAATTATGTTGTCGTTATCACTGGTCCCTCCTTACTTCATATGGATTGAAGTATCGTCTCTATCAGCTCTCCTTCGACGTACCTGCGTCAGCATAGGGATTCCACGTGGAAGCATTTACTGTTCCCTCGAATCCTTTTTTATTTTCCCCCTTGAAGCGCCAGTCGCTGCGCAGGAGCACGCACCGAATTGTGCGGAAGGTTTTTCGGCGATCAAGAAAAAGGTTTCTTCTGGTGCTGCCGCTCCCGTGCGTTCCGCTCCCCCTTCACCGCGAGACTGGAGGAGAGGGTTGGACCCTTGGATTATTTCTGGAGCATGCTACGACACCTTCTTTCTACATGAGAGCAGCGGCAAAGATTCCCCTTAAACAGCCACTCTGGGGCTTGACGGGTACCTGAGTCCCTTCAGTCGTCATGTCTTAAACCGATTCTCGAAATGGATCTTGTACCACGGCTCTTGGATCTCGTCGCCGGTCTTCATTTGGCAATAAAGGGGGCCTTGTCCATGTGTACTTGTCGATCTCCCTTCGAATATGCCCGAAAACGAGCAGAAATCGATGCTCCTGGCAGAGACAATGGCAGCTACGTCCACGTCGAGGGAAGGATGGTTGTTCGAACGCAGCGATCGACAGCCGAGTGCTGCGTCACTTTTGACCTCGTCCAATGAGCCGCATGCGTCCCTTCGAGAAGAGGAAGGACGGCGAGTTTGTTGTTCAATAAAAAAAAATAAAAAAAAAAAGCACAGTCCGTCCGAGAAAGGTCTCGGCCTCGGCGTGCGGTAGCCAGAGAGGATCAATGGAATGTCTTCATCGACGAAGGAATGCTTCTGAACAAAAAATAGAAATCCGCCTGCGGACACCAGTAACGTGGTCGGGGCGTCCCACCCAGCAGCTTTGATTACCTTAACCCCGCGGCGCCACACCTTGCCAAGGAGTCCATCTGCTGATGACTCTCGATTACAACAAAACCGAACGTCACTCTTCGCTGCAGCCCTTATCACAGATATCAACTACCTGCCCATAGAAAATTGACGGACTTGTTTCTTTTGATTGTTTCCCCTTTTTTTTTTCCTTTTTTTTTTTCTCGTTTCTCTTCTCTCTACTCATCTGGCGAACTGTTAGGAGTTTTAGACTCGCGTTTGATCATACCAAATTGTAAGATACCCACTGATCGGCGTCATGTCTGACGTCTTTCGCAAAGTCGGCCGAGGCGGGGCGGGCAACTTCTACTCGAAAAGGGATGTCGAGGACGCAGAGATGACCAAGCCCGAGGTACGTAAGCCCTCAGATCGTTCATCTTGGACATTCCAACATATTCCTTTCAAGCCATTTCTAGAGTGTGGGCCTCGACTTACAAAAATATCCATTAAAAGGATATTGAGGCGCAGAAGAAGGCTGCCTCCGCGGCCGCGGCCGCAAATCTGACATCGCCTACCAACGGATCGGCCTACGCTCGCGCCGGCCGCGGCGGGGCGGGCAACTTCCATGATCAGTCTTCCCTCCCAGATGCGAAGCAGCACGAGGAGGCAGTTGGCAAAACAAGGGCGGCGGTGAACGCCAGCCTGGCTCGCTCAACAAGAGGCGCGTCAGGGCGTGGCGGCGCAGGCAATTATGGTGACTTCGCTGTTCCAGGGAGCGCGGCAACCGACGAGGAGGTCAGACGCAAGGAGGAATTGGAAAAGAAGATTATCGAGGACGTCGAGGCTGGTCTCCCCATGCCGCCCAAGACATACTATCATCACTCTACAAAGGAGGGGAAGGAAGTCGCTTGATTACCGCAGCTCGGCAGATGGGCCCAGTCGCAGACCATGGAGGCATGGAGTTTGGGGGAAAGCTTGTAAAACACCAGAAGTATTGATACCCGCGACGCTCTTTTGGGCGGTTCAGTTCGACCATTTCTCGATGTGGCATTGATTCTGTATGTGGATTTTGCATTTGGATGTCTATCTGTCCACGCATGGAAAGGCTTTCGTACCGTACCACAGTCTGCCATTGCTTGAACTGATTAGGATTTCACCTCGCATAAGCCAATGGCAGTACTCGAAACATATATCTGGCGACCGCATTTGCGGAGGCCACGTGGGCTCGGCTTGAGAGGACGGAAAGCAAAGGCGGCGACTGAGTATGATGGACCGTTCTGACCCGGAAAACTTTGTTTCTTTTTTGGTATTCCTCAGAGCCACCAACGCCGTCGATGCTATACCGCCTTGTATCCTTGAAACGCCAGAAACCCAAAACAAAAGTTGCTCTACTCTCCTTTCGACAAGGCAAGAGACGCATTCTTCGATTGCAGTTCTTTCTCGCTCATCCCGTTCCTCTCTTTTCTTTTTCCGCGTTCCCGCATATTCGCGACAGGCTCTCAGTCCTCCATCTCCACGTCGTCATCGTTGTCATTGTCGCCCTCCTCGTCATCCCACTCCTCGTCGCCCTCCTGCACGACACCTTCCCTCTCCTCGACAATGTCTCCATCGACGGTGACGCGCTGCCTGACCTTCTCCTTGCCGAAGACCTTGCCGGCCTTGGACTTGGACAACAGGCCACGGGCCTCGATGGCGGCGATCTCGTCCTCGGTGGCGCCCTCGGCTGCCAGGCGCTTCTTCTCGGAGCCGCGCATGCGGGGGAGCAGGTGCTCGTTTTCGGCGACGAGCTTGCGGGCGGCGGCCAGCTCGCGCTCGCGCTTGCCGGCCATGCGCTTCTTGTAGAAGACGCGCTCGCGGCGGGAACGGATCTCGGAGACGCGCTCCATGGCCTTGAGGGTCTTGGCGACGAGGTCGCGGTCGTAGCGGACGGGGACGTTGCGGCGCGCGCCGAACTGCAGAGTGCTGTCGACCGTCATCTCCTTGTGCGCCGAGGCGCGGTACGCCTTGGTCCACTTGAGCTTGCGGGGGTTACGCTTCATCTTGAACTGTTTTCAGGGAGAGGGGGGATCATGTCAGTCGGAGGGCTTCTGTCTACTTTCATCGGTGTTCGCGGGTCCGTAGCATCGCGAGGGGAGGAGGGCGGTGCTGATGTGCTATAGACGTACGTTCTTGTGACATTTGCTGCGGCAGAAGCGAAAGACCTTGGCATCGTTGCGGACGAAAGTGATGCCCTTGCTTGGGTAAGCAGGACGACTGCAGAAATAGCAAGTCTCGATTCTGGAAAGCGTTAGAGATCTCGAGCTCACGATGCACTTCCACCAACATTCAGGAAGCACACAAAGACTGCAGGCATACCTCATTGTGACAGCGTTTATACCTGTGCGGGTATCACGGTTTCAAAGCCACAAGAATATTCGTTTGGTTGGGGGATTGAAGAGGGTTGGATTTGACGCTTCCTCTCGTTCAGCGGAAGGCGGTGATCCAAAAGCCTTGTCTCCAACAACCTCGGGGGAAAGATTTCAGAATTTTTTTTCTCTGCAAGATCTTATCGATTGTCAGTTTGGTGGGGCGAACTGGTGTGATAAGACTTAACACAGGATTGGTGGGATTCAGGGACCTGACGCTATGCTCTTCCCCGAATGCAAGGTTCCATCGGGGGGGCTGCTGGGAAAATGTGCCGGAATTACAGACTTTCCGATCAGAGGCCAACGCACGGTCCACTCCATACCGGCGCATCACGGCTTCAGACGGCGAACTTTGGCACGAGGAAAAAATATATGCCCCTCTCCTTCTCCCGCAACACTTTGGTCCGCAACCCTGTACCAACACCCGCAACCTCGACATGGCTTCTGTTCTTGCTGTTGGAGCCGGCGCTGCCGTAGCAGCCTTCCTGGTATGTCGGAATTCTCTTGCGCAAGATCCAGGTTTGAGCGAAGAACTGACGATGGTTCCAGGGCCGAGCTGGACTGGTCGCATGGCGCCGATCTCGCGGCGGCGTGGGCGCGATGGGCAAGGCTTTCTACAAGGGCGGATTTGAGCCCAAAATGAACAAGCGCGAGGCTTGTCTCATTCTCTCGCTTTCGTAAGTTGAATTCCCGGTTGGACGTCCACGGGGGGAAGCTGGAAGACTCGTCAGCTGACCGGCGTCGTGAAGTGAGAGCGGCGTTACCCGTGACAAGATCCGCAAGCAGCACCGCACCCTCATGCTCCTCAACCATCCCGATCGCGGTGGTAGTCCATACCTGGCTACCAAGGTCAACGAGGCGAAGGAGCTGCTCGAGAAGACTACATCCTGAGTCGCGCCCCTTCTGAAGACGGGGTTGCGTGTATAACATGAGATCAACAAATGAAAGATTTAACGTATTCGGAGCAAGCTCTGAGTCATGAGGGGGAGGATCATCGAAGTGTTTGTATAACAGACTAGTCGTTCTTCATAGCGGCGGCGTTCAAGGGCGGACCCCTGACGGATTTATTGAAGAAAAAAAAGGCGTCGACTTTCTGGCTGGCCTACACGGTTTTAGATGGGGGGAGCATTGATGGAATAGGTATATAATGGCACGAGGCCGCAACGTCTCTCTTCTCTGTTACCCGAGCTTTCTCTACGATAATTCGTCATTGTGAACCATGTGTCGGGTCTGACAACGGATTCCGCACAGCCAGTTGAGCACGTCTCAAAAAGTGCTCAGCTCCATGCGGAAGCGGAAAGTATGTATGAGGGGACTCAATTGCTGCGACCAACTTGCTCACACGCCGCTTCAGGCGCCATCGCTGTCACCTATATGTTCGTTATATGGTCCATTCTCGTCCGGGATCTAATTCAGTCACGTTTCGAGCTCCACTGCGACGTACAACTGTGACTATACACTACTGGAGGGTTATGACGATTTGACAATCGGACTCGGCTCGTAAAGCGCTAGATGTGTGTCTGCAGGCACTGTAGAAAGATCAGAATCAATCCGTGAGTCAGTCGGTCATGATAACTATTTGTAAAATGTCAAGCTACACTGGACAAAGTTATTTTGATCATTCCCCAATAAAAACGGACTTGGCTTACATGGCTGGTTGAGCAACTGAATCTGGATTTATGTCCAATTCGTACCAAACGCTGCAGTGCAAGCTTTTCCACCGAACGCGCCTAGCAGTTCGCGGCCAAACAGGAGAATCTGATGAATCGTATAAGACTTTTAACATGGAGTGACCGGCACGTCGTCAAAGAGTTTTAACGAAGTAAATTCTTGGAGTGGCGTCTATTGTACAAAGGTATCACATATCCCGAAATGAGGAAGATGGATAATGACATGTAATATTTCCTTAGGCTTTGACAGCTTCCCAAGATCTAGAGGTGTAATGATTTCGCCAGAGACTATCCTCGACAGACATCGTCAACGCTATAGCTGCACCTTGGTTTACACGGTTGCCGTTTAGTTGAACGAAATATGTCAAACGTGTGACGAGAGAAACACGAGATAAACTTGGATGTCTGTGAACGTTCATGTCCTATCGACCATTAGAAATGTACTGGAATGGATACATTTGCACCATGAAGAAATTGCGATGTAATGTTGTTTGTTGGCTGTGGGTGTGAAGACGGCCCAACCGGTCGTGCATTGGGGTAAGGAGGAACTCCTGATTAAAGGTCATGATCATGGGGGGAAAACCGCGTCGCCAGTGCCCGGCCAAAAATCGCGCTCAGGTTTGCGCTAGGAACTCGGTCAGCTCAAATTTGGCTCAGAATCCTCAAAATGTCGACGTTTGTCGAGATAATTCGATTTCCTTGTCGACGCGAGTTATTCGAACGAGGCCGTGTAGGCTTTCGAGAGTGTATAACCTTATTGGTCCGTCGAAGTGGTCGTGTATCTGGTTATCCATCCCCCTCTTCCCTTGCCTTCTGCTTTCCCCTCATTACTATGTTTTCCTTTTCAGTCTTCGTGAGAACTTCGTGAGAACCCACTGTTGAAACACTACATATTCCATTATTTCTGTAACTTCATTCCGTTCCTCCTCCTCGTCAGAAGCCATAGTATAGCCCACCACCGTCCAACACATCCCTTGTGGTTCCATCTTCGGCAAATTTAACTTCTGAGCTACTTTGTTTACTCTGAACACTTAGTAAAATGGGTATTGATCAGTGAGTTTACTTCCGTTGGGGCGCGGCTGATTATAGAGTACACTCAGCGGCCTGCCTGGCCGACAACATCGAGGGGCTCGGTGTTCTCTTGACTTCGAGCGGGTGCTCAAGCTTCTCGCTGGTGATTTGAATCTAAAGGGGTATTCCAGATGCCCAGAGACACTAAAAAGGCTCCTTAGGGAGGTAAAACGAGACACTTTGGACCAAAGCTGACCACGCGATCCACCAGGTTCTGGTCAATGATCGAGGGCGTAGGCGAAACGAAGACCCTCGCAGAGTGGTCCGAAGCACACATCAGAAAGCATGGCAGGCCCCTACGCATCGCCGTCGACGAAGCCCACTGGAGATACAAGGCCCCAAATGCAGCCGAAATAGCAGAGATTCGGAAAGGTCCGCAAACCCCAGATATTGATTTTGCCATCAATACCTGTGTCCGACTTCAGGTCTATATCAAGAAAGGCATCTGACTAACAAGAAATAGGCGCCCCGGAGTCTACGCCCGTCGAGCGAAACATCATGTATAAAATATTCCGTCTCCTCCGACTCGGTATCCACCCCATCTTCGTCTTCGACGGGGACTTGCGACCCGTCGAGAAGCGCACGAGAAAGTCTAGATATGGTACAGCAGGAGGCAACGTCGATCTTCTCAAAGAACTGCTCGATCACCTCAACATTCCTAGGCATGACGCCCCGGGTGAGGCAGAGGCAGAATGTGCCCGGCTGCAGCAGTTGGACATTGTCGACGCAGTATGGTCTGAGGACAACGACGTCTTCATGTTCGGGTGTGAGGTACTGGTCAGGAAGACGAAAAGTCCGGACGCCGTTGAGATTTTCCGCATGGAAGACATTCGACGAAGAGGTTTCTCAAAGGAGGGCGTGGTCCTGTTTGCCGTGCTTGCTGGATGCGATTACACAAAAGGCTTGCTGAAGTGCGGCCCAGTTGTAGCATTGCAGGTGCTGCAAAGCAAGGAGGTTCAAGAGGGTGACCTCCTACAGGAGTTTTGGGACATCGAGGACGAGAGGGATCGAACGACTTGGTGCAAACATTTAAAGAGCGTCCTTCCCAACGAGCAACTCCGGAAGAACGTCCACGACCTCAACTTCGCCGCCATCAAAGTGCTGAAAATGTGCCGCAGCCCCGTCGTCTCGCCGCCACGTAGGTTGGAGTGCGTCAGGCACAAAAGCTTTCGGGGATACTCGCTCGAGAAACTGAAGACGACCATCCCATTCTTACAGGCGCATTTCAATCTCAACAAGAAGCCCACGTGGCCGCTTGAGCAGCTCGCACCAATCGAGTTGGCTTACAGGTTTCTGAACAAGGAACCGGGCGCGCGCGAGCTCGTGGAGGTGTTCAAGCAGAAGAAAAAACCCAGACCGACGAGTCCTCTCGTAATCGACCCTGCGCGCGTCTTCCCCGGGATAAATGCGGATCCAGTTCGGGCGACTCTTTTCGATGGGGATCTCATCACGCTGGCCAGTGAAGAGCTGTTAGATGCGATACTTGGGTTTGGGATCAGCCAGGAAGAATTCCAGCAATGGCGCGAGAGCAAGATGAAAACACGGTCAAACCAAACAGAACGCAAGCAAGTCTCAACGCCAAGTACGACTGGGAGGAAAAGAGGTCCAGCCACTGGCACTAGAACGCCATCGCTTTATACGCCTCCATTGGAAAAAGGCAAATACGATCAGGATCGTTCGCAGAAGAGAAGGGCAACCGAGGCTACTGTTCGAAAACCTACATCCTTTGTGCTTCTCCAAAGAGAAGCAAGTGATGACTTCAGGAATCTGCCCCAGGATTCTGTTGATGCAATGAACGAGGTCAACGTCGCAAGGGCTTCTGGGAAGCTGCATGCGAAGACTAGTAATCGAAAGCGTGCGTCGATTTCAGTGGTCGCACCCGTCGAACAGCATCTAACCAAGAAATTATCGGCAAACGGCGAGGGGCAGAGTTACGACCATCCTGTGGTACTGGATGACTGATCAAGGGTTCAGTATGGCTTCCTCTTACTTGAAGATTGCAGATGTCTTCTTGAACCTGTTTCCTTTTTTTTATGATTTATGTTGTGATTCTCATGGCGTTGATCGGACGTTCATCCTGCTTTCTGATCCCTATACTGAAGTTTGATGCTGTGCGTCCACCGTGGGATATGGAATCCGGAGATGTGCGTCGAACACCACGTCACTTAGAATAGCCCTAGGATGCGTAATGGTCGAATCAATGAAAATGGTGAAATTGGCAATGGAACATGGCTGAGAGTACCTAAACTCGCGATGACGTCCGGATAACAGTTCCGAAAATCGGGTGTCGTCGCAATCAGGGTTTGTTTCCGACCCGAAGACTAACAATGGGACTTTGACGGGTATAAACGTCACGCCTCCACCACTTTGGGGTTCGTGCTACGTACTTGACATAAACAACGTCTCGCAAGGCATGCACATGAGAACACGAAGTTTGAAGAGTCACCATGGAGAATTTTGCAGCAGCGACGGAACGAATCGAGCTGTACGACAGCTACTCGCGGATGGAGCCGTTTTCACCGACCGAGCAGGCGATCGACCGGAACCTCCGGCTCCGCATTAGGGACTTCTACCGAACCAGTGACAACAAGGATCTGAACGACCGCTGGCTCGATTTCTTCACACCGGACGCAAAGGCCAAGATTGGACCACAGGCAGCTGAGAAGCATGAGAGTACGTACGAACGATGTTGGGGGAGTGTAAGTTGCAGTTGTACGCTGACAGTCTCTCGAGACCTCCGACAGCTGCGGACGGAGATGTGGAGCCCCGTCGCCGCGAGGAAGCATTGGATCACGAGTGCAATCGGATCAGCAACTGAGGAGGGCGTGCACGTCATGCTGAAGGGTGGCGTGAAGCGAAAGGGGCTGGATGGGAGCGAAAGCGCGTTTAGCTGGGCTGGTAGTGCGGCGTGGAAGAAGCACGACGGTGAATGGCGAATGAACAATTATCGGGTCTGGCTAGATCAATGGGCTCCGATCGAGGGACCTTTGCCTCCCGAATCGAACTTTTGAAGCGTCTGATATACCAGTTCAGGCAGTGTATTGCCGACAGACTTGGGAGTTCGTCGATGCAGAAATAGAATTGGACGACAGGCAAGGTATTATCCGCTGAAAATGAGCGGGATAATCGGCGCGAAGTATGTTTTGTCGCGGCAACTGTGCTTCGGCGACGAATTCCGGGAACCCGTTTCCCATGTCTACGGACGGTCGCGCGTTGTTTTCGATTTCATCGATGAATATAGATTCGTCCGTTGAAAGATTCCACCTCAGACCGCACAATGCGCTTGCGCTTCGACAGCGTCGCGACCACGGGCGTCTCCGTGCCACGCGTCGTCCGCCCCGCCTCGTCTTGCTTCGTCTCCTCTCGCTTCGCCTCATTGAATTGGGGCTTGTCTTAGGTAATAAACCGAAGATAGCCAGAACTCAGCTTCTCCGACAAATAACTCCGTGCCCGGCATGTAACGGGGAGAGTTTAGCTGTCGAGGTGCCTTTACGTAGTAAAAGCCGCAAGAGAGGCGAGCCGCGAGACAGCGAGACGAGCTTGCGGGCATAGGTAACAAGGAGGTGTACCGGGACAGCCCTACATACGTCAGCGGTAGTGCGTTGTTCTCGTGGGCCGCAACAGAGCTGTGAGTGGCCCGTTCACCTGACTTCCATTGGTGGTCGCCCTTCCTCCACCGAGGGGTCAGGTGTCTTTGTCAGTTGGATGGTCTAGCCAAATGGCGCAGGTGTGGCAGTTTAACAGCCGGCGCGCGATTAGGGTGAACTGGTGACCGACTACGGACGGGGGGGATTCGGGATACCCACGGCTTACCGCAAATAGCCAGAAGAGACGAGGTTGCGAACCAATCTCGGTTTCCTAAATGATGAGCAAACGTTATCTTAGTCTGCGGACCGACTTGTTGTCGCCCGGGGGGAAGCTTGGTCGAGCGTTCAGCAGGTCGATTCTGCGGCGCCGTCACCAGGCCAAAGCGAGATGATGGCATCGGTCACCCCCGGATTGTCAAAACCATCCCCTCGGCTATTGTTCTCATCTTCGCGGGCGCAGGCACGAGCAGGCACGCACAGCCCAGATGTCAGCAGCTGGTCCCGGGCACAGGGGTGAGATGTGGTGGTGATTTGACGGAAATTGATGAGCGAGCAGCGAGACTGGGCGAGCGAAAGGGGCAAGCGAGAGTAGTGTTGCTGATGGTGGTTAAGATAATCTGGTTTGGCAATTCGGCTTCGGTTTGGTCTAGTCTGCCCGGTTGGGCGCGTGTGCCGCCTGCGTCCCACTCTCCGTCCCGGCCTCGGCAGAAACAGAATCTGTATGCAGAGCTGAGCTTAGGACAAGGAGTGTGTGTGTGTGTGTGTGTGTGTGGTATGTGAGAGGCCTGCCAGGCACATGGTGAATCGGTGGAAATGAATGGAAGAGCTCGGTAACTTTGGGCGAAACCAAGGGTCTCAGACAGAGTTGAATTCGTATCGTTGGATCGTGTCCCTATGACATGTCGAGTGTGACTTGGATGTTTCCGTCTTTCGCATCCGCAAAACGAAAGCACTACTGCGTATCTGCCATCGGTAGCTGGTATTTTGACGCCCCCCTTCTGGTATTTGGCCCGATCTAACCACATCAGTAAGTGAAGCCACCACCGCCACGTATGAGTAATACCCACAAAGTACTCGAATTCAAGCAGTACAAACAGTATCCCTGCCCACTCAGGGTGGGTAGGGCCATAATCTCACTTACATAACTATTAGCATTACTACTATTATTTAGTAATGTGAATATAACTATTTTTTACCCTGATTTAGTATTATTTAAAGACTTTAAAAATAATAGAAATCCAAGTTATAACTACTAAAGTATATTAATTATATATATAGTAATACTATTATAATAAGGGTATTATACTAAAGAAAAAGAGAACTTCTTATAATAATATAAGGGTTAATATATTATATAATTAAGAGAGTATATATAAGTTAATTATAATTAAGTAAAAAATAATAATAAAATAGTATAATTATACTTTTTAAAGTATTATTTAATATAATATTATTATTAGAGATTAGTACTAGAGAGTACTAAATAATTATAAACTTTATAATTATATAATTATTAATAAGAGAGGGCTTATTATAGTCTTATCTTTTTAGTAGTTAAGCTTTAATAAAGTATAAGTAGTAGTAATTACTAGGCTTATAAAGGGATTAATATAGGATTAAATTAAAAAGCTCTTATTATATAATAATTTAATATTATAAAAAATTATAAAATTATTATTATAATAGGAAAGTATACTATTAATTAATTAAAAGGTCTATAATTATTAGTAGTCTATATATAATAAAAAGTATAGTCTATTAACCTTAACCTAGCTATTCTTTAGTATTCTTAAGAGTAATACTAATAAGGTCCCCTTTTACTGTATTTAATGGGGTAAAAATAGGAAGATTAATAGGATATTTTAAATATATAAATCCTACCTAAATTAATTAAAATATAATCTAGAGCTCTTAATAATAAATAATACTTATAAAGTAAGTATATATATATAATTTATTTTAATAAAAAATCCCTTATTAATATAATTCTATAAGTAAATTAATTTAATATACTACTCTTCTAAATTATAAGCCTTACTATAATAAATATAATATTTAATAGTACCTTCTATTTAGTATTTAAAAAGACTACTAAATTTTTTTAATAAGTATTATTATAATTAAAATCTCTTCTTATTATTAATAATATTCTAAATCCAAATATTATTATTACTAACTTTAATAATAGGCTAAAGTGGGTAATAGAGAGGGTTTTTAATTATACCTAGTAATAATTATATATTTAGTATATACTAAAAAATATAAATTTAAATATAAAAAAGAAATAGGAAAGTTCACTAGGCTCTAAGCCTAATAAGGAGACTACTACTACCCTTACTAATAATAAAAATCCTACTACTAAGACTATAAAGGCCTAAAATAATAATCTTACCTCTTATATTATTAATAAGGAAGCCCTATTACTATAATTACTATTACTATAAAGATTTAATAAAAAGGAGTATATTTATAATTCTAATAGCCTTATTAATATATAGAGGACTTATATTTACTTACCTACTTATAATATATATAAAAAAAACTAGTAATCTCTTAAGTAGTAATTTTTAAATTAAAAAAATTAATAAGGTTCTAAAGTACTTAACTACTATTAATATTTATAGTAATAATTAAGTACCTTAAAATAATATATATTCTATATTTCTATAAATTTATTAACTATAAAATTTAAAATTTTTATAATTATAACTAGTAAATAACTTTACCTATAAAGAAGTCCCACTATAAGTTAAAATTCTACTTTATAAATTACCTTATAAATTTCTATATTCTTTATATTAAAATTTATAAAATAATTACTAAAAAATTATTATAATACTATACCTAAATTAAGAAGGAGTACTATTATTACTACTATTTATAAAAATATCCCCTATTTACTACTCTTAATTATAATATATTCTTCTAAGCTCTCTACTTCCTCTATATTTAATATAAGGCTACTAATAAGGCCTTTATAAAGAAGTAGGACCTTCCTACCTATACTAGTGCATTTATATAGTAGTGGGGCCTATTCTACTATTATAATCTCTTAGAGAGGCTCTAAAGTAGCTATAATAATAAGAGGCTTAAGAGGGAGGACCTTAATCCTTATTAGTAACTTAATAATAATAATATAAGTCTTTAGTCCCTTAGTAAATAATTTTATACTAATATTTATAATTAAATATACTTTAATTATAATAATTTATTAATAAAGCTAATTTTAATTTTATTTATTATATAAGGTACTATTATTATATCCCCTATAAATTTAATAATAATAAGAGACCCCCTTAAGTTAACTTTTATAATACCTCTTATAAACCCTCTAATTAGGAGATTATAAACTAATTTTTAGCCTTAGAGGCCTCCTCTATACTACTCTTCTCTATACTACTATTTACTTATATATTAAATACCCCTACCCTATTAATTATAATAATAATAATATATAATAGGGGTAATAATAAGAGTAGGGGTAGGGGTAAAGCCTACTAGCCTATAAATAAAATTACTATTATTATTATTATAATATAAAATCTCTCCTCCTAAGTTAATAGTATTTAGTAGTTTTAAATTAAATAATAATAATAATAATTACTAGAGAATTAATAGTAGCTTAAATTTAAAGCCTATAAGGCCACCTATTAATATAAAATAACTTAATAATAGTAGTTTTTTATTATACTACCTAGCCTAATTATACTTAGTTAATAATAATATAATTAGCCTAGTTTATAATTAGCTTTTTATATTTAGCTTAAATAAATCCTACTATAATAATAATAATAATTATTTAATTATAATTATTAGTTTTAAATTAAATTTTTTAATACTAGAATTAGTATTATCCTTAAAAAATATAATTTTATTGTGAAAAATGTGTATTTTAATATAAACTATGGACTAAATAACCCTCTATTTTTCCCACGTTAAAATAATAATAACAACATATTAGCCGCTGGTGCTGATTGGCGATGGCCTCAAATAACACTGAATATACCTCAAACTCGAGGTACTTATAAATGAGTGGGTTTTGGGTGTGTGGCTTGGTTTTGGAAGTTTTGCTAATATATTGGGTTTAGCTCGGGCCAAATACCAGAAGGGGGGCGGCAAAATACCAGCTACCCTGCCATCAGTTAGTGAAGGAGCAGAGGCAGCAAGGCGCATCGTAGATACTGCGATAGTTGCTGCTGGCTGGGCTGGGCAGCCTGGGCTGGACTGGCCTGAACTCCGGGTGACCGAAACAGGCCTGGGCGTGCCGTGTGCGCCTGCGCCTGTTGCTGTCGCGCGATACGTATCGTCGCACCTTATACGTAAAGGCGCGCAAAGTCGATGGAGGTAGATGATGATTTGCATGGGTGCAGCTGCAGCTGCACATGGCCGGATAACTACCCCAGGATACCTTACTTGCTAAGGTAATCTTCATCGTGCCCTTGTCCGATGCAAGCTGGCTCCTAGATTGGTGCGCTGTACCGCAGTGTCTGTATCTGTATCCGTCCTGCGTCACAGTCCTGGCCCTGCCAGAAGGAGTATTCAAGGAGTAGAGATACCTCCAACATGGAACCTCCCATCTTGCAGTCCTGGAATTTCGGCAAGGCATTTCCAGCACCTTGGACGTTCCCCCCGAAAACACCCCTCTCCCTCCCACCCTCTCCTCCCAATCCTGGCCAGCTGCCTGGGCCAGACATCCCTGTATCCTTGTTAGTTCCTCCAACTGACTGATTGAAATGGAGACCGTGGGTGGTGGGATGGCTTGGAGGGAGGGGACTCGGGAGGGGAGCATTGGGACCTGGAAGAGTCGCGCCGTCCTCGGGGCAGTGACAGTTACTGCGTATTACTTAAGCTGCGAAAGCACGCAAAACCCCCTCACCCTCCCGCCCGCAGAGAGCGCAGCAGCAGCAGCACCTGCTGAAGGACGAATGGCCATGAAGTCGAGGGGTTGACGGGGAGTTGGACGTGGCCGGTCGCCCAGCACCGAAGCACACTGGTATCGTGGGTACCTCTGGGTAGGAAAGTAAGGTAGGAATTGGAAGGGCAAGGAAGGTCCGGCTCCCGTATCTTATTTCACCTTACCATAGTGCCACCCCGCCAACCCCTCCCTCATCTGCATCAATGTACCATTCTTGCCTTAGACGGCCCCGGTGATGGTGGTGTACCTGACCTGTACCGGCCTGATCAGGACCTGCTGCTGGAGCACGTACCAGATCAAGCCCACCTACCCATAACTCCAAGGTAGCGTGAGGTTCTCTGGACCTACCTAGGTAGCAGGTTCCTCAACCTGCGATGACTGACCTCACTTCTCCCGTGCTCCTTCTTTCGACTCATCAACAACAAGCATCCAACTACCTACGATAGCAGCATTCCCGTGAACATACTCGTCACGTCACGTCCTCTCACGTTTGTCACGTCTTTTCTCTTCTGTTTCCTTCTATAGACTGTTTCTTCTCTCGCGACCGTAATTACCTTACTTTCCGCTCCACTTTGGCTGTGCCTGGAAAGAAAGCCGCTCTTTTAACGCCTTTTGCTTCTTCCGTATAACCTTGACCAACACCAACTTGCTGAACGATACCTGGCACATCTTGCCTCCTTTTCCCCATTTGCCATACATAGTCGTCATTGGATCAAAAGCATTTGCAAGCGTCTACGGCACTTTCGCCTTCCGAGGTAATCTGCCGCCCGTCGACCTACCCAGCGATCTCTACTAGACACGACAACTCATTTCCTGTGCCAATACCCCTCATACGACGACATCGAACCTCTCTCATCGCTGACTTCAACGCTTCTCCTCGCATTCTACAAACGTTCATTCCTCAAAAGGTAGAGCTGCCTTGCGGGAACGCAGGTCTTTGGAGCAGGGAACTGCTCCAACTGCGGCGCAACACCATTTGAATGCCGAGTAAGTTCGGGCCCCCTCTGCGCCCCGGAATACGCGCCGGAGTGTATGAATGAACGAAACACTCATGATTCCTTTTCATACAGGTTCGAAGAAAGACAGAAAGAACGCGAAAGATGGTGCAGTCAGCGCCGCGGTGACGAAACTCGCCGCGGGCAAGTTTGTGTACGTTCTCCCCACCTCCCCTGAACCCCGCGATCAACGTCCTTTGAGTCATAACTGCTTCTATCGTCTCTCTGCTTCTGCCTTTGTCGCAACAACGCCCACTAACAAAAGGAAAGAAATAGTAGCCCCTCAAAGAGCCCTCCGTCCGATGCATCGTCGCCCCCTGTCAACTCGCCCGATATCAGACCTATCGCTCAAGGCCCGTCGCCCTACGATGGGCACCCAACTGTCTCGCCAACCTTGGATGCTCTTTCCACGACCTCTGTCTCAGCGAGCACTGCAGCAAGTACAAACCACGAATGGACGCGAGGAGGTCTTGCCGGTTCTCCAGGCAACTTGATCAGTCTCATGGGCGAGTCTCCGCCTACCCAGCCGTCCTCCTACGAGGATTCTGGTCGCCTCCACCACGGATGGGCCGCCCAGCGTCAGTCGCTGACTCCCCAGACGGCGTCTCCATCTCCTCCGAACAGCATGCCGAACCATATGAAGCGGCCCCTCAGCTTTCAAATGGATGCTCAGTACCCACTTGAAGCCTATCATCAACCGGCGGCGGCGGCAGCTGCAGCGTACCGACGCAGCTCCATGCAGTCACAACTGTCCCATGCCAGAGTCGGCTCTCATCCTCCGCTTCCCCACCAGGCCCAGCCGCATTTTTATGGTGCCCCGGACCTCGATCTCGACATGGCCGCAAAAGCTGGAATGAAGGCCGGAGACAAGGGCTACCACTTTGGTTTTGATACGTTGCCGTCCCCCCACACCGAATACGTTCCGGGATCAGATAATGTTGCGCTGGCGGGATATGAGGGTGGCCTAGAAGTCTACTCGGTCCAGAAGCGCGGCCTGGACCGTGTCGCCGGTCTCAAGGGACTTCGGGGTGGTGTGTATAACGCTAAAATACTGCCTTGGTCAACTTCTGGAGACAAGGCCGATGCCTTTCCGCTAGTTGCTGTCGTCGTCCACGGCCCAGTCTTGCCACAAGCATCGCCGGAAATCGCGGTTCAGGCAGCAAACGAGACGATGAGCGAAGAACGAGGCGAGACTCCCGGCAGTCCTCGAGCAGACGGCAGCCAGAAAGGAGCTCCGTCCGGACGTTTCACGCCAGCCATCGAATTCTACCAGACGTCTGTCGAGCTTTACTCCCTCAAGTCCGGCAAGCAGGTTGACGTGCTTCTTCAAGCTCCAAAGGTACCACTTTCAACCCCGGTTATAAGTCCAATCTTCAAAGCACCGCCTCCCACAGGCGCCTTTACGATCAAAGCCGATGCCGGCAATGTTGTTGTCGCTTCAGGTGTTAGCGGAGAGTGTTGGATCTACCGCCAAATTGTAGACGCTGTCGATGGTTCTCTTCGCTTCGGCTGCGTGGGCAAGATATGGACCAGTCTTCAGCAGCTTCCTCGAGGCGAGGTTTCTGAGGATGCCGAGCGGCGCCACTCACCTGCGCCCCCGCGTCCGAATCCTCAGACTCCGATCCTGTCGCTCAACGGAAAGTGGGTTGCTTACTGTCCTCCGGCGGCATCTTCGCAGATTGCTCTTCGTGCACAAGTGCCGGTCCCAATCTTTGGTAAAACTCCTGGCATTTCTTCAGTCACGTCGCCTGTTCTCCCTGGCGTTACTGGGTCCGTTGACTCTCCCATGTCAGAAAGCATGGTGAACAAGATTATGCGCGAAACTACACAGGAGTTGATTTCTGGTGCGAAATGGGTCGGCCAACAAGGCCTGTCGGCATGGAATTCGTACTGGAACAAGAATGCAAACCAGACGCCTCAACAATCCAGATCACCACCGTTACCAGCTCAGCAATGGACTAGTTCTTACCCTCCGCGCCACGAATTGCCTCAGTTTCCACCGACTCACGGCACGCCAGGCCAGGCCGTCACTAAAGATCCCGGACTTGTCTCTATACTCGACCTAGACAGCTTGCCAACATCAGCTACGTTGCATCCTTTGATCACCTTTACATCCCCACTTGGTTGCAGCTTCTTGTCTTTCTCGCCCACTGGACTGTCTCTGTTCACGGCGAGCGGCAAGGGTGATGTGCAAACCGTTTGGGATCTAATGTGCGTTCAGTACACAAAGTCGTCCCCTCTCCAGGTTTCAGCTTCGAATACCGCCATGGGACCAAGAGTCCGGCAGGTCGCCCAGTTCTCCCGGATGACGGTGGCTCGAATCGTAGAAGTTGCTTGGTCAAAACCCAACGGAGAACGAATTGCCATGGTCACAGAAAGAGGCACTGTTCACCTCCTCGACATGCCGTCGAGCGCATTCACATGGCCTCCGCCTCGCCGTCGCAAGGCCACTGAAGAGAATGGAGCGCCCGCATCTGATGCACCCAGTTCGGCCGTTTCGATCGCCTCCAGTGCCTTTGGTGCTGCCTACCATGCCGCTAGACCTTTGATCACTCGGCCGCGTAGGAGCAGCGCGAATGCACAAGGTCTGGGTGGGGGGAACTTCGTCGACTCTGCGAGTGTTGGTGGAAGAGCAATCGCTGCAAGCATCAGCCACTCTCTCGGCAAGACTGGTGTTGCAATCAACCAGCTGCGTCACACTGGAGAAAACCGTGTGTCTCTGCCGCAAAGCCACTCACTGCCGACGGCTTCATGCGTCGTATGGATCACTGGTAGGAGATACCACACTCTTTACGTCATTGGCGACGGTGTTGTTAGGTCTTATCCATCCAAGACCCGTCGCCCGGCAAGCACTCCCAACAAGCAGCGAACGCCGCGAGGTCTTCGATACAAGGATTTCAAGATACCCGCTCTGCCCGACGATGGCTTCGCCCCCGCAGTTCGGCAATTCATCGACTCGGATGAGTATCTGGACTTATCTGACCGGGAGATGGACGCTGGAAACACCTTGACCCTTGACCCTCGTGCCAGGCCTCACCACGTAGACTTGAGCGCTGAGGCTTCCATCCCTCAAGCTGAGATAGAGTCCAGCGCACCATATCAGCCATTTCATACGGATAGGCGTGTGTCACTCTTCGAATATGGCGGTCAAACCTCGGCGCAACCACCCTTGCTGGCTGTTCTCATGGCAGAAACCAACCTAGAGGACCGACTGACGCCCAAGCATAAGAAGCGCCAGCAGCGCTCCCACTGCACGCCAATGGATTCGACACCCTCTGAAGCTTGGGCATTTGGTCAGCCGCTCAACACTGTGAGACTTGACCTTGGAAATCACTCGGTTTCAGAAGATGAATTCAACATTTCGGATGATCACCGCGCGCTTCCACTCTCTTCTATGGAGAGAGTTATGCACCGTGGGGAGAACGGTGACGAGATTGTCGTCACGACTCGGAGACGACGGGGAGCTCGCCATGCGGAGGATGAAGACGGGTTTTTCGAGGATGATTGCGAGGTCCTTGACTTCGCTGATCAAAGAGTTTAAGAAACATTCCGAAAGGCGTTTGGAGCCAGGTTAGACCAGTTGTTATTCGCGCCATGATTTTTTTGCGGATGGAAGGCTTCGGTATGTAAACATGTTTGCGCCGAAGCGCTAGTATCATGGGGCAGGATAATTGGCCGGTCGTGCCATTCACTCCTTTATTGGTATTTTTGCGGATTCTCTCTGGCCTACAGGAGTAGTCCTTGAACATGTTGGGAGTAGGTAGCACTACTCTGAGACGAGCATCACGCTCGATGCTCTCCAATTCAACCAGCTTAGATACCCATTTCCGTGTTGTTGTATATGCGCGACCACCTGCGACACAGCTATGGTTGTAGGTGTTTACCTCTTTCACCCATATGTGCCTTCTTAGATTGACGTCGGCACCAGCAAAGACTTTTCCAATCCACGCAAAGCTTTACGCCTTCTTCTTCGCCGCAGCCTTGGCCTTGGCGACCTTCTTTCTGTTGCTCCGGATCATGACGGTACCCAGGAAAGAACCGACAACTGCGCAACCGACGAGGATTAGGATGACGGGAATGCGAATAGCCCAGACGCGGGGAGGGAAGAAGTTCTGGAGTGGGTGGTCGTCATCGACGAAGGGCTGTTGCCGGTAATTTGTGTGTTAGTGTACCTTGTCGGTCTTCAGTGCAGCGATGGGTTGACAGAGCAAGCGGGCGTACCATGAGCAGGGTCCAGATGGAGTAGTATGTGAAGATCACGGACGCAGCCACGAGCATGGCGAGACCGACGAGTGTTCCAAGCTTGAGAGAAATAACTATCGTTAGCGAATGCTCAGGCCAAGCTTATTTGGGATTGCCATCCCTTGTTGCGCAAGGTGGGATGACATATGTGTGTGTGCGTGGACAGATTGCTACAGCTTCGAAGCAGGGACGTAACATACCATTGTTGTGTGGTTAAAATGTTCGGGTTGGGAAGCAAAGGAGCGTGAAGGGGGGGAATTTAGCTGGGAGGTAACGAGTTTCGGTGGAGGAGGAGGAAGCAGGTCGAGGTTGTGAGCTGCCGTCGTGGTGGTGGTGTTGCGCTTGTAAGGTACGTCCGATCGGGAAAATTGTCGTCGCGACTTCAGGGGACGAGGGCGTGCTTGGTGGACTGGGCTGGATGCTGGAGGAGCTGCCACGGTTGACAGACTACCTAAGGTAAGCCCCCCTGTCACCTACCTTAAGGTAAGGTAAGGTAAGGAAAGGTATCATAGCAAGCTCCAGCCTCAGTAGTGGTCTGTGCTACTATCTTGGATTCTTCCCAGCTCACCCGCCACATTAGGTACCTCCGATTCATTCTTAAACCTTTACGACATCCATGGATCTGCAAATTCAGCACTGCGGAAAACAGCTTATGAGACACTTGTCATCTAAGAAGGAAAGTTGCGATGCCTTGCCCACTTAAGGATAGAATCGCGCTCGTCGTCTATCTATCGAGATTTCCTTGCTACGCTGCTAAATCGAGTTGCGCTTTTGCTTCTGTTGCTATCTTCGGGTTTACCGCTGTCGCTGGCCTTAGAATGACCTGTCCTTATAATGTCCAATAATCAATAAGATTTTTTATTCAATCTACCAAGGCAATTGCTAAGTTTATCTCTCTGCAAGAGATACTCCACCTTACCTACATAAATGACTGTCGTAACTTCCAAACGCACTTAATGGTCCGTGCAAATAAAGGCGGGTCTATACAAGTCTCCAGCCACACTACTTCCTACAAGATCTTAGACTGCAAGGCAACCTCCCAGAAAAAAAGTTCCCGCGTCTACCATCACCATACAACAAAGATGGCCGACGTCGAAGTCGAATACCCGCACCGCGAGCGCCGCCGCGATGACGACTACGCGAAACATGGCAACGACGATGCTGTTCCCGACCGTCGACAGCGGGAACGGCCCCGCGAGCGTGGTCGCGACCGCGATCGCACCGACAGCTACCGACCCGCGAGGGAAAAGGAGCGGCGCCCGAGCCCGCCAGCAAAGACCGAGGAGGAGAAGCAGGCCATCGCGAAGGCCGAATATGAAAAACTGCTATCGATGCGATCAGGAGGAACATACATCCCACCTGCGCGGCTCAGGGCACTGCAGGCACAGATCACCGACAAGAGCTCCAAGGAGTACCAGAGGCTTATGTGGGAGGCGCTGAAGAAGAGCATCAACGGTTTGATTAACAAGGTCAACTACTCCAACATCAAGCACATCGTCCCCGAGCTTTTCGGCGAGAACTTGATCAAGGGACGCGGTCTTTTCTGCCGATCCATCATGAAGGCGCAGGCTGCGAGTTTGCCCTTCACCCCCGTCTTCGCGGCCATGGCAGCCATCGTCAACACCAAGCTCCCGGCCGTCGGCGAGCTCCTAGTCAAACGTCTCATCATGTCTTTCCGAAAGGGCTTCAAGCGTAGCGACAAGGCTGTCTGCGTCTCGTCGACGACCTTCCTGGCGCATCTCATCAATCACCAAGTCGCCCACGAGAGACTGGCGGGCCAGATGCTCTTGCTTCTTCTCCACAAGCCGACCGACGACAGTGTTGAGATTGCCGTCAACTTCATGCGCGAGGTGGGACAACATTTGCAGGACATGCAACCCGCGATCGCCATGGCTGTTTGGGACCAGCTGAGGAACGTGCTGCACGAAGCGGATATCGACAAACGCGTGCAATACATGATTGAGGTGTTGTTCCAGGTGCGAAAAGACAATTTCAAGGATCATCCGCCCATTAAGGAGGAACTTGATTTGGTGGAGGAAGAGGATCAGATCACCCACATGGTTGACCTTGACGGAGAGATCGATGTGCAGGATGGCCTGAACATCTTCAAATACGATGCGCAGTGGGAGGAACATGAGGAGGCGTACAAGAAGCTGAAGGCTGAGATTCTGGGAGAAGGCAGTGACTACGATGATGACGACGACGAGGACGGCGACAGTTCCGAGGACGAAGAAGACGAGGAAGAGAAGGCAATGGAGATCAAGGATCAGTCCAATACCGACTTGGTCAACCTGCGACGCACGATTTACCTGACTGTTATGTCGTCCATCGACCCCGAAGAAGCAGTACACAAGCTACTCCGCGTCAACTTACCGGCTGGACAAGAGCCCGAACTGCCATCCATGATCGTTGAGATCTGTTCTCAGGAGAAGACCTATTCCAAGTTTCACGGACTTATTGGTGAGCGGTTCGCCAAGCTCAACAGGCTGTGGACGGGCCTGTTCGAGGATTCTTTTGTCGATTACTACAACAAGATTCATCGCTACGAGACGAACAGGCTGCGAAATATCGCACGTTTCTTTGCGCACCTACTTGCCACCGATGCTATTGGGTGGCACGTATTGTCTGTTATCCATCTCAACGAAGAGGAGACGACCAGTAGCTCCAGAATATTCATCAAAATTCTCTTCCAGGACATTTCAGAGGAGATCGGAATGACCAAGCTTCAGACGCGGATGAAGGACGAAATCCTTCAACCCAGTTTCGCTGGCTTATTCCCTCGCGACAATGCTCGGAACATCCGCTTTTCCATCAACTACTTCACCAGTATCGGCATGGGTGCACTCACCGAAGCATCCCGCGAATACCTGCAGAATATGCCCAAGCCGGCACTGCCCGCTCCGGCAGTCGCCGACGACTCTGATTCCGAGTCGGTCTCCAGCTACTCATCATACTCTTCATATTCCTCACGGTCGAGATCAAGATCGCGCACGCCTCGACGTGTCGCAGGCCGCAAGTACTCCGAGTCCAGGTCTCCTTCACCACGTGGACGAGGAAGATCATACAGTCGCAGCTCTTCTCGGTCTCGCTCTTACAGCCGTTCGGTTACACCTCCTCGAAGGGGGCGCCGCAACGATTCGGTTTCGATAAGCCCGCCTAGAAGACGCGGTCGCTCCGTCAGCTACTCTCGATCACCGTCTCCGGCCCGAAATGGCCCCAAAGATCGCAGTGTGAGCGTGACGCCGCCTCGCCGTGCCAGAAGGGACCGCTACTCCGTCAGCAGATCGCCTCCTCCGAGAAGAGGACGCTTGGCATCTTACTCTGCTAGCCCTGTCCCTGGCGCGGCTCGTGGTCGCAGTCCCCAACAAGAAACCCGTCGGGCCGTCAAACGGAGCAGCTCATCAGTCAGCAGCGCGCCGCGAAAACGCGCCCGCTACGCCAGTCGCTCGCCAAGTCGTTCTCCGACTCGCTCACCGAGCCCTTCTTCCTATGGTTCAAGATCTCGTTCGCCCATAAATCGCCGCGGACCTCCGAGGGATAGCCGTTCTCCGCTCCGCGACAGCGTCTCCCCGCCACCCAGGGCTCGGGACGGCCGTCAGCAGTCGTACTCTAGGTCTGCGAGCCCACCGCCTAGACGACAGGCTCTATCAAAAAGAGATTCGCCGTTGAGAGATAGCCCCACCGGTACGAAGAGGAGGAGACATGACTCGGTATCGCGGTCAAGAAGCCCACCGCCGGTGAAGAGGGGTCGGAGAGGGGATTAGAGGGTATAGTCCGTGTATGATGGAATAGGTCATGAAGACCAAGCCCTGTTGGGCCAGATTGAATTGTACTGTTAGGGCGTTAAGGGCGGTGCTGAATATTCAACGACACATTGCTGCTTCTGGCGGCATAATACTTCATTCATGGTCCCTGTGTCGTTAATTATGGTCGTGATTATTATCGTCCATGCATAGGGCCCTCCTGATTGTCCACATGTGGCATCCTCCGTCGTTTGGTGTAATCTTGCTCTTCAGAACACCGCAAGCCGTATTCTCGGCAGAACCGAGCACTGTAATTAAACCTTCTGTTTCCCACAGAACTTGTACGACAGCCATCATAGTTGTTAGCAAAACGTGGCTGAGCTCGTGGCAGACATTGAGAGAGGGGCCAAATGACAGATATCTATTGATAGTTTTCTAGCCTATCGTCTTTACCTTACTCAGCACCAACTTAATTGTGTACAGTGAGGTTACCTCGCCAAGGCGGTCTTGATCAGGGCTGTTTGAATGGTACGACTTGGTCACAGGTAACCGATAACTCATTCATGAGATGTTGTGATTTTTAGGGTATAGGTATAGGAATACCGTGATCGTTCCACTGTACCAGCTAACCTTGTCTTGCAGGGCTTATGCAGTGGCTTTTCGACGCAATCTGTAGCTCCAGGTCGAGGCCAGGTGCAGTCTCAACATATGCCCCAACGGCGGGAAAAGCCAGCGAGCTTGACTGTCTACTTATACAACGGCTCAAGGGCACCCAAAGAGAGGTTACTTCAACAAAGACTGACACGAATAACACCTCGTTTATTTATAACCATAACAAGTCATCGACTCATAAGAGCGAAGCAAAACGGGCTTCGCTCGCGCAATTTGCCGCCATGAAGAATGAGAAAAAAAGAAAAAGATTTCCGGCGTCGGCAAGCCGACTGCCTGCCTCCTTATCGTGCGCAACAGAGATGCTCTCTGCGCTCCATGCATGTCTAATCGCAACGAATGGCTCGATTTGATGGTATTTTCGTGAACCGGGTGTACCGCAGGTTATATCTCAACACAAACGCCATGCTCGTCCGAACAGCTAGTTCGCCTGCTCGTCCTTTCCGGCGTCCAGCGGCTTACGTCCGTAAACGACGTAGCCGTCCCAGTAAGCGTGCATATTGAGGTCTTTGATTTCAGACCTCACCTGCGAGCACAGAACGATGGTCTCTGCGCGCGACCAGCCCAATGTTCGGGTAAAGAGCGCCAGAGACATGCCCTCAAGTCCGGGCAACAGCGACGCTTGAGTCCAAAGGCCAATGTACTTCAGATGGGTGTCCTTGGGCCATGGCGAGCATGGGAACTTGAGCCGCTGCTTGTGGACATCTTCGAACCCGGCGTTCCTCATGAGAATGTCGATGTCCCTCGAGATATTAACAGGACGTCCAATGAGTTCACAGGCCTCAGTTATCCACTTAGTCCACTTCGCAAAGGCTGAATCTTCCGGCATAGTGCCGTCGTCACAAACGGCAGGCCAGTAGCTGTCCTGCATTTCGAAATAGCCACCGGGCTCAAGATTGTCGTAAGCCTGCTCGAGAGTGGCCTCCCAGTCGGCGAAGGAGCCGCCCATATTACGGGCGAGAATGAAATCAAAGGGCGTGGTCCAGGTCCACTCCTTCTCGACATCGTCAACCTCGAACCTACAGTTAGGAGGGACATAGCCTGGCTGGATAGGGCTCAGGTCGACGCCAAGCACTTCCGCATCAGGGTGGGCGTCCGCATAATCCATGGCCCAAATACCAGTGCCAGTGCCGAGGTCAAGAACGCGCTTAGCACCTTCGTTCTTTGGGCAGAGGCAGAATTCGCCTTCAAGAGTAAGCGTCCAGACATGGTTGACAATGTCGAGACGTTCCTGCTCTTGCTCGTCATTGGGCATGATGTATTTACCATCACTGAGGCGGTGGTAAGTGCGCCCGTTTTCGCGACGATAATCAAGGATGGAGGGCCGCAGTGACGCTTGCGAGTCGTCAGTAGTGGAGTATCCGTCGATAGAGGCGCCGTCTTCGTCGGCTTCGAGAGGAGGAAGCTCATTAGTCTCGACTTCCGGCGCTGTCTCCGGTTGAGCCTCCGCTGGTGAAGCCGGTTGAGCCTCTGCCGGTGAAGCCGGTTGAGCCTCTGCCGGTGAAGCTGCTTGAGCCGCGGTTTGCGTGGCTGGTTGAGTAGCTGCTGGTGAAGCTGGTTGAGCCGCGGTTTGCGTGGCTGGTTGAGTAGCTGCTGGTGAAGCTGGTTGAGCCGCGGTTTGTGTGGCTGGTTGAGTCGCTGATGGAGCTGCTGGTTGAATTGCTGGCTGAGCCAGTGCCGTGGTGACTGGCTCGCTCTGCTGCTGGTCCGCCATGATGGTTTTTTTTTTTTTTTTGGTCCCGTGTGGTGTTCTCGCGTTGTTGCTGTTGTTGTCGTCGTCGTCTAAACACCGCTCCAGGAAATCGAGGAACTGCCTTTTATTCGGGGGCAGCGAGTTAACCTACCCCTCTTCGCAGGGCAATCCTCGTCCGTCTGAAAGAAAGCTATCCGCTTTAATATGCGGCACGCGGTTGGTGAGCCACGGCCCCACCTTCCGTTGCGGGCTTCGTGCGTGCTCCTCAGCAGCCGGGATAACGTCCCGCTCCAATCGGACTTTCAACAGACGTTGCGTGATTCCCCACACTTGTTGTTTTCCAGGTTAGTGCCAACAGCAGTCGTAGACATTCATGGGGTCTCCGGGCTTCACCGATCCCATTGTTCTCTCAAAGGCATGCAACTCGTGCTGTTGGCTAGGTTCTGTTATCTCCATCCTACTCGGCGGGTTGCGTTTCTTGGCGTTCTTGAAGGAGTGCTGCTTGCGCCCCATAAACACAGAGCCTTGGTCTTCATGAAAGATCTAGTCAAGTTAGCAAATTCAGAAATTTGAGATCTGCTTATGATCGAACTTAGGGGTCATGGTTCGTGCAAGTTTCCCTACATCGCCTGTGAGTATGACTGAATGGTGATCAAGTCTGCTTATCTCATCTTAAAGCAACATGATCGAACCTGGGCCCGGGTACTTGGGAGGTTGCCTCCTGATGACCCTGGTGGGCCCCTCTCTGCACGGAAAGCAATTCCTCGGGGAAAACTCTTTTCGACATGTTAAATTTGTCTGATCTTTTGCGTAGAGAGACGCCGACGTGCTTGGATTGCAGAAAAACAAAGATGACAGATCCTGGATTGGCTTTCTTGCCGCTATAGAGTGTCGACACGATAGGTTGCTCGCAGAGGATTTGCTGTAATCTTGGTTGACCAGAGATGGCGCTGCGGCAAACTTTCTTCTACCTGGCTAGTTATGGGTACAAAGGCACGGCAGCCTAATTGGGGTCCGATATAGATGTTCACGACTACTTCTTGTCTTGGAAGAATAGGTTTCTCGAATATTGCAAACTTATTATATAACTCGATTTCCTTATCAGACCCAAGATGTTTCCCATATTGTACGAAGAGTAAGAACTACCCACACTCTCGGGCAGGAAGCGTAGTGGGTCTTCTAGTATCGTCTCAGCTGAGTGTACCATCTTCGTCGTTAGTCCATGGATGAGAGTGTTTCTCGTGCATAAAAATGCTGTGGCAAGTCAGTCCCCGTCGCTTCGAAACCTACTGTACGGGAACTTGAAAGAAGTGAGAGAGGGGTGAGTGATGCGGAAGGACTTGAATGTCGCGACGTTGTTCCGACGACCCCTGCATCTGCTCCAACCAAGAAGAAAAAGGCCGCACAGTATTGGAGTACTGAGACACCACTGCCACCGCCACCAGGCCCGTCAAAATCCGAAAGTCCATGGAACATGTTCATAGATCTTCACCCAGAGCCTTTCGCATGATCGAATCCGGTGTCAAGGCAAGCCCGATGATGACCATACTGAGGTTTTCCTCTCAAACGCCAATATGTATACTTTCGCGGACTGTTACGACATCGAGGAACTCCAAGAGCTCTCTCTTTGTAAGCTTCGTAAGGCATTAGTGGACTTTCAGTTGATCTAGGATGGAATGGAAGACGTTACCGGCTTGGTTTGTTACTTCTACGAGAATACGCCGACTCGAGAAGCTGCAACGGACGGTCTGAAGTACCTAGTCGTTATGTGCTCAGCCTGTAAAATACAGCAGCTGTGGGTGGCAATTTTCAAGATCTGGTTAAAAGCGGGGGGCAATTTCGCGAAGGATCTTAGTTGGGATGCCACTGATGAAACTGGATTGATGTTGACGATGGGAAAACCATTGGTTTGCCTGCTAAGGTTCATTCCGATATGGTCAAGTGACCGTCCCCAATATTAAGTCATTGGCGCCGTATGCCTTTGGAAATTCTATCATCTAAAAATGATGTACTTGTTATATCAGTTGGGCTTGAGTGACCCTTGAATCAGAAGTAGTTAAGCTCATCATACCATGAGCTGCTGCTCAGACGTTCTCGAGCACACGCAATTCTACTCTTCGTTTCAAGCCCGGTAAGCTTTATCAGACCAAAAGCCAAGAGACAGATGCTTCGCAGCTTTCGTGACTGACTTCCGCTACCCTCGTCGTCAAGGCAGCTGGCAAAGGAACTTGGAAATTATGCGATGGTTCTCTAGGAAACGCTGTCATAAGAGACCGCTCATACCACCACATATATCGATTCGAGGCCGAACGCTAGGGGCTCTGGTATGATCCGGAAGTAGAACTTAGCAGCGTGGTCTGACTTCGCAAGCCTAATAAAATCGTCCATGAAATACAAGCGAGTGGAGCGAGGCCACTTGTCCGCAATTGGTCTTGCCATGTTCTCCTGCTCAGTGCGCCTGGGTTGGGATGGCTGTCGCCTAGTGAAAAAAGATCTTGAACCCCACTAAACAAGAGTTTTTGTTTTGATGAAGGAAGCAGTCGGGTTCCAATTGACAGAAGTCTGGGACAACTCAATCCTCGAACTTTGGGGGCCTTTTATCTGACATATCTGCCGTCATACGGTTCTTCGACCGAGTATATGGCCCTTAAATCGAGAGCAGTTGAAACCTCACGTCATTGCCATGGTGTAATTATTCTTGAACTAACATCACCCGTTCAGATGGCACACGTTTGGTTGTTGTCACGCTGAAAGCTCACCCGCTGTAACATTCGTCGCAAGAGTGATGCTTTGTCGGCGTCGCATAAAATGCAAATGATGGGGACTACTACACAATGTGCCAACAAAATCGCTGCGGCCAACGCATCTGTCACAGCCGGCGCAACATCACAGCCATACGCGAAGAGCCGAGTCACTCGCTGATGTGGTGGTCCGAGACTCCAAAAGGTGCAGATTTGTCGTTGGGGTGGTCACTAAGATATCCTCTGTTCCAGGTCGCCCCTATCGATGCAGGTACCTCAGGAATCGTAACGTATGTTGACCCCAAGAGTAGGTAGGTGCTGAGGAGGGTTGTGACACCAAGGTAAGTGAGAGTACCTTGAGGAACTGAACGCAGGTTGTGATGGAGTCTGAGTTCTTCAAAATTCGCGAGATGATCGAACTTCTATGCTACAACTTTCCTCGAGAAACATTAGCAAAGAGAGCAGCGTTCTTCGTTGAAGACCCCAGGCCCAGTATCGCGAAGGCACAATCCAGAATCCAGCCCATCGTCACCAATGAAGCATCGTCTCCCAAAGGCGAATCAGAGACGGCTCTATGGGATTCAAAGGAATAACCGCAACATTCGTGCGTGAGCCGGTATATCGCGAGTTCGGTTCCGAGGCGCTCGGCGAAGCCGTCAAACGGAGAGACCAAGGTCACGTCAGAGGAAGAGTCGTTCTGTAGCGGTAACCAAAAAAAAATCAAGAACCGCCGTTCAGCATTATAAGCAATAGTCATGGGTTACTTAGGAAGGAAGGAAATGCGAGACAGATGCAATTACAGAATCTTGGTGCGCCGTAGATCATTCAGTTTGGCGAACGTAGCACGTCCGATGCCTCTGCTATCTATATTT
Source organism: Colletotrichum agaves (assembly GCA_036785465.1). Lineage (NCBI taxonomy): Eukaryota > Fungi > Ascomycota > Sordariomycetes > Glomerellales > Glomerellaceae > Colletotrichum > Colletotrichum agaves. The sequence continues at coordinate 161,113 of JAXISO010000044.1, read as the reverse complement.
CATGCAAACCCCATACGCTGGATATACGATGACAGCCGTGAGACCGACGCTATTGTTTGATGAACTGATGCGAGTTTGTACGAAGTTGTGAGCCCTGTCCGGTACGAGACTTCCGAAACTTGTAAACCTCTTGCTGTCATCCTTTTCACGATGCATCTCGGTGCTCATAGCACTACAGGGCACATTCAAAGACGTGAATTGGAAAGGGGTATATCGATTCTTTTACTTTTTTTTTCCAACGATTCTCACCCAGCGATCAACTTATCGTCCTTCTCGATAACCTTCTCCTCCACAGTCTGCTCAACCTCCTTTCCGCCACCATTAACCTCGCCATGATCCCCATTCTCCTTCGCCAACTTAGCCTTATCCTTCTTGCTAAGCGAAACCGCCCCCTTCGCCATAGCCTCCTTAGGTAACGGCCTGATAATAGGCTGCACGACCCACCAAGGCCGCTGACACCTCCTGATAGCGCCCTTTGAGCTCTCGCCATCTTCCGCCATCTCCTCCTCGCCGTCGACCTCCTCAAACATCTTGCCCTCAGTCTTCTCATACTCAATCAACCCCTCGGCAACCTTTCTCTCAACCTTACTCAGGATGTTCTCATAAGCCTCCAAATCCCCCGCCCGACTTCGCGCAAGCAGGTCCCGGACATCGGTATGCTTCGACACGAAGTGTCTCAACATGTGGAACATGTGCGGCTGCATGGCCGAGTAATTCGGGTTGTGCGTCCTCTCCTTCTTAGCCAACTTTGGCGTCTCCTTCTTCCTCTTCTTGCGCGAGGGCTCGTCCTCTTCCTCCGCAGCTTTATCCGCCTCCTCCATCCAAGTCGTGCCGTCGCCAGGGATAAACAGCGGCCGTCTGGCGGGCGGGTCGACCCCGGCGGCGTACTTGTGCAGGATATCCATGTACCGCCTCATGACCGCATCGACCCTCCATCCGCCCTTACCATCCTTCCCACGCCAAAACTCCCGCTTCTCGGCCTCACTACCCGGTTCCGGCTCCCTCCCAAAGATGGCCGGGTCACTCAAGTTGCCCTCGGCGCTCATCACACCATCCGCCCCAGTCGCCTCAAGCGCGCGCTGCAGGTCCGCATGCTGCAGAATATTCCCGTTGGCGAAGAGCACCGTCTCGGGAGGTAACTGCCCTCTCAACCACTTGATGATCCCCCAGTCCGCCAACCCCGTAAGGTGGCCTTTCTGTTCTCTCCTACGGCCGTGCACCGTCAATATCGAAGCTCCCGCAGCCAGCACGTTCTTGGCATAGGCGAGCGTCGCCTCCTTGGTGTCAAGGATCCTGATCTTGGCCGTCACGGGAATCGGCAGGTTCTTGTGCAGGGTGTTGATAAGCTTGAAGATGAGCTCCTGATCTTCCTGGAGGAAGGCGCCGTATTTGCCCTTCTTGGCAATGCCCTGCGGACACCCAAGGTTCAGATCGACGGCATCGCAGTAGGGTGCGACCTTTAGCGCGGCACTGAGGAGGGCGTCCGGATCGTTTGCGCAAAACTGCACAAAGAGAGGCCTGTCGAGTTTCGGGTTGCCGTCGAGCCACGGTGTGTTCGATTCGGTTGTCCCGGGGCGCACGGCTTGGAAGTGGCCCTGGCGGTAGTTCTCCGTGTCGTTGAATAACCTCGCATGAAGCATGGGGGTATATGCAAGCAGATTAGACTGCTCTTCTGCAGAGACGAAGGACCGACTCAGCATTCGCCAGGCCTGCGTCACATGTTCATTGTCAGTGATGTCCAAGACAACCGAGTCGTTAACACGGAAAAAAAAGGTAAAAGAAGCTTACAAACTCAGACTGATCAACCATGGGAGCTAAAATGTACTTTGGGCTCCCGATGCTCTCATAAAAAGCCCGACCGTGAAGCTTCGGTTTGACCACAGCGGCCTCAGGCCCTGTGGTGGGTGTCTCGGTTACGTCTGTCGTCATATTCGTAGTCATCGAAGAAGAGTACCGCGTGATCCGGAAGACTTGAGGCGTCCGGAGCCTTCGTAGTCTGAATACTACCTCCAGGTTGCCGGGTATCTAGGTCTGGTGGTGTGTTCTATGTGGGTGAATCGGATGGCTACTACGGGTGATGCGCAGAGAGAAGGGAAAATTTCTAAGCCTCGCGCGTGGGGATGCACGAGGCTGAGGACCCTTGGCTTATCTTATTGGCGGGGCTGCGGGTCGTTGGAGTCCATGCAAGGGAGGAGCAGCGAACGACGAACAACAAATGACGTCGCGCTGCGGATCAAGCAGAGAATGAATGTACCAGTACAACGGTGTGTCTGGGTCTCGACGCTCGCCCATCCGAATCTAGCGCTGAGTTCTTGGCCGCATTGATTCGTGTAACCCGGAACAATTTTTTTGACAATTCAGTCCGCTCTAAACTATTCAATTCGCTGGAGTGGTCGATACCAGCATCGAGACCTCGCTGAGGCTAAAACTGTTTTTGGAGATGAAAAAGCCACACACTCTCTATCTGCCTCCTCCTGACCCAACGAAACTGCGGGTGACAAAAACGCGAATGAAACCGACAGATAAAAGAAAATCCATTGACCGCCGACAAAGCAAATACCGACACAATAAAACTCGATCAAGTGCTGAGCGAGTGCGATAGGATCTTCTGAAAGTCCTCATCCTCTCCGCCATAGAGCTTGAGCTCATCTGATAAAAGTGTAAGACAAATGGAGGCCACCACCATTATCGCCATCTTGTCCCGAGGTCCGTGTGATCGCGGCCCAAATGCAAACAGGCTTTTCGGCCCGCTTATGCACTGACTAGCCTGTCGATGCCGTTCTGACCGATCGTCGTCTCCGTGTGACGCCCTGCCCACCCATAGCAAAATTATATCGGCAAAAGGCGGTCGCCTTCCCAACGAGGCAGTCGAAAATGCTGTCGAGTGACGATTTGAAAACGCCCTGACACCGTACGATGCTGTTCCTGAACGCCGTCGAATGGTAGATGTAGTTCAAATACATGATTGGGTTGGTGCGCCCATCATCAAGAAGTAGAAGTAGGAAGATTCCGTGTTGCAGGCGTAGCCGTCGTTAGAAGAAGTGCGTGTAAATCTTTGAGTTTTCGTGGACTTCCATTTCCTGTGATGGTCAGTAGGTTATTCGGGGACAGTTGGTGTGGCTGTGAAACTTACCATCTTGAACGTGTTGAGCTCCTCCTTGATCTGCTGAGCCAGCATGGGCGTTAGGCGATTGCACGTAGCAATATCGCCCCTGCGATCATACTCTCCACTCGGCCATGTATCGTGGAAAACAATCCTGGGTGAAAATGTCGCATTTCTCTTGGTGCCTCCCGATGGGGTGCCAGGGGCGCTCTTGGTATCCTGACGAAGACGAAGGGCTGTCATGAAGTAGTCCTCATTGCCGATTGCAACAGAGCCAGATCGCTTGTGGCCTTGTGCCTCATCATTCGGCGTGCTAGGCGCGGTCGAAATAGGCGAATCGGCGATGTTGGGAATTGCAGGGAGCTCGAAAGGCTTGGCACCATCGCGAGCTGGGCTGCCGGATCGGTTGTGCTTAAGAATGCCCTTTCTCACAGCTGCTAGAACCTCGGCACGTTCCCTGTCACCGCCCACGATGCTCTTTCGCCCAGCGCTGTCTGTGCCGGAACTTCCTGCACGCTCGGAAACCATGCTAGGCGTGTTAGAAACGTCTAACGAGTTCCGCTCAAGGTGAGGAAATCCAGTGCCGCCACCGTTCTGCGCACGCGGATCAGCGTTGACGTTGACTCTCTCGGCCTCAACCGTGATCATCGACACAGCGGCTTGGCTAGCTTCTGGTGCAAGGGCATCCGCTGCGGGGACCCCAATGACAGACTTCGGTCGAAACAAGCCCACCAATGATCGCGTGCTCTTCTTCATACCACGACCCATCTTACGAATCATGATAGAAGCCGACGACGCGGTAGACGAGATAGACAGGTTGTCAGTCGACCCTGAAAATAGTCTCCCGCCATAGATGTTGCTTCCGATTCCTCCCTCCTCCTGCTTCTTCGCGATGGCTGCCTGCTCGGCCTCGTAAACATCTTCCGGCGTGGGATCCTTGTGCAATTTAGTCGGATCGTTATGAGCATTGCTAGGTTCGGCAGGTAATTCAGGCTCGGCAGCCTTCTTAAAATCGGCAGCGCTGCCAAACGAGAAAGCGCGACGGAGTCGGGATGTCTTGGTCTTCGATTTTGTGCCTTTTTGATTGATTGCGGCAAGTTGTTGAGCAGCGGGGCTGCTGGAATTAGCGCTGGGGGTCGCAGCCGCGGTATGCGATACCTGTTGCGATACATTTCCCAGAGAGGAAGGAGGTTTTTGGGGACTCGAGTCGGTCGACATGGTCACCGGCTTGGAGAGAGGCGAGGGCGTCGGCTGTCGTTTAGCCGCATCTGACGACGAGTTTCGTGGCGGAATGCTTATAATCTTGGGTTGCTCGTGTTTCAATGAGCCGTTGTCCGTGGCTGACGAAGATGAAGAGGATGAGGGGTTGGCCGTGGATGTGGGTACGCTGCGGTTGGCAGACTGGTGGAAATAACCTTGTTAGCGATGGAACACTTCAGGATGGTCGGCCCGCTGCGTGATTGGACAATCGACTAAAGGGATGAGGCGAGACGACAAAATAGAGAGAACAGGTCATGTGCGTGCAAAGCGCGGTCAGGCACTTACCGAAGTTGGTCGCGAATGACTGCTTCGACTTGACGCGACGCTTTCTGCGCTGCCATTGCGAACGTGCATGTTGGTGTCGGTGGGAGGTGCAAGACCGGAGACGATGTGAAGTGACTTGTCGTTGTTTTTGGGGGTTGGAACGCGGTCGGGGCGGGTGGATTCTTCCGTAGGAGAGAATTCCTGTGGGGTTAGCGGCTTGGGATAATCGGCAGAATCCAGCGAGTGCATGCTGCGCCGCCTGAATCGCATGCTATCCTCCGTAGGTCGATCCAGTTGCATGTCATCAACTGCACCATAGTGACTATTTGGCCTGCTCTGGAAAGACGCATTGCGGCCTCGCACTGACGCGCTCTTTTGGTCGTTGGGGCCCGGTGCATTATACAAGTGACTAACGGTGGCCATGCCTGACCCTGACGGGGCACTAGTCTGGCGAGTCTGTTGCTGCTGGAGAGCCGGGCGCCTATACCTATCAGGTGTCGTCTTACCACCAGCGGCCTGAGCGAACGTCATTTGCGGTATCGTGCTGCCTGTAAGATAGGCAGATTGCGGTCTTGGTCCCTGCGAATTCAAGCGAGCGGCAGGAATGGCCGAGTCATCTCTCGATCCGCGTTTGCTCGTGCCCATGCCATGGCTGTAAGATACTGACGAGCTCTGAGTGTGACGAGACCGACTGCCTTCGTGTCCTTGAAGCGTACCCTGCGTCGGGGTGGACGGGGAAGATGCTGTGCGATAGCCATTGCCGTATTGCTGCCACTGGGCCGTTGTGTTCAGACTGGGGGTGCTGGTGAAGGCATAGGGTTGAATAGGAGCGTTACTTCCCCGGTAGACACCGGAGCCTGCCATGCCACCTGAAAAGTTCCGCTGCGCCTGCTGGGCAGCCATGTACTGTTGGTTCTGGGCTTGTGCGGGCATCATGCTTGAGGAAGATCTGGTCTGGAGGGTAACAGTGCTGGTCTGCTGGGGATACGTTTGAACCAGCGCAGCCATGTTCCAGGCAAGGCAACCGACGGTGACAGAAGTACCAAACGGTTGTCTCTTCGTCAGTCGTCTCGCAGTGTCCTGGACCAAACCCGAGCGATACTCGAGTAGAAAGACGAAAAAAAAGGACGGGCTGGTGGAAGGGTTGCACTTCGGATATGCAGGATACTACTAAACATGGAATTGTTAGCATGGCTCGATCAAGCTGCGTAGAACGCTGGTAGTCTATGCCCTGAGTTGGAGGGCGGCTAACGCATCTATGATTTGTCGTGAAGTCTGGGTTGAGCCCGGAAAGCAAATAAGGCACAGACTCAACGAACCTTTTGGTTTCTTAAATGCAAGGAGAAGATGTACGGCTGGACAGTCCCAAGAAACAAATCGAAGTCGCGGCTGAAGAGAAGACAACGAAATAAGTCAAGAAGCGATTGCGGATGGAAGGTCGCCTGCGGCCAGGGGCAAGAACGGGATCTTTGTCGCGGGAAGAGTATATGCTTCGCTGCTACCGCGAAGCAATCGTCGTCGAACTGGAGACAGATCGTCGACCAGGGAGAGAGGATCAAGTGTCACAGAGACAACTCGAATCGCAGCTAGCAATCGACGAAGAACATGGGAACGGGGCACTCGTATCCGGTTCGATGTCGTTGCGGAGGAAGTCGTTGGAGCGGGAGAGGGATCTTGACGAGTCAGGTAGATGATATCGTCTTATCGTCGTCGTCGGCTCAGGGGAAGGAGGCTGCTAGACGTTTCTAGCGTTCACACAAAAATGAGATGGCAGTCGTAAAGCGTCAGTTGTTGTTCTGGTTCGCGTGGTTGGGATTTTTTTTTCGTCTGTTTTTTTTGCGTTTGGAAAGTTCGAAGGACGACACGCAGAAGGAAAGCAGGTGGCAAGACCGATCAAAGCGAAGGGCGAGGTAGGTATGATGAGGGGACAACGTTGGACCGGGGAATTGAATATGGGGGCAACCTAGGAAGACGGACACTGAGAGTCAGGCAACCTCGGAGAGATTTCGTGATTGTTGGGGGAACGGAAAAGGGGGTCGTTGATGGGATGATTTGTGAATATCGGAGGGGAAGGGCAGAGAGGAGGGGAGAAGGGGGTGAGAAGGAATAAGGGAAAGGGAAGGGGAAGGAAGACGAGACGGGATTTTTTTGAGGGGATACAGAGAGAGGAAGTCGGGTGTAGTGAGAGGAAGTCCCAGGAGGAGCTTCTGGTGGAAGGGTCGAGATTGCCAGATGGGAAGGTTTTTGGCATCGTACCGAGCCAGACGACGATGGAGTTCCACTTAATCCCAAGTGCCCTGGTAGGGAATCCTGGACTTGTTTCCACAGGCAGGTGCTGCACACCTCCAGAAGCCCGTAATGGAGAAGGTAAAAGTAGAGATACCTCCGGCTGAAGAGGTTGCTGTGCGGAGGAGAGAGTCTCACGTACCCCGACACCCTGTATCTCTTACGGAACATTGGCTTGGGTGCCCTGTCTGACGCCCCGGTGTTTGACTGGTCCAAATTGCTACCTTAGGTACTTCAGGTACCTTGGCTAGTCCTACAAGTGCGGTGACGGGGTCAACTGGAGTACCAGTTCAGGTACCTACTGTGGGCAGTTATTCCTCCGACCTTTTCCACCCATTTCTGCTCATCGTCCACCAGCAGCTACAGTATTCCGCTCCAGGCCATTCGTTACCTCATAGGTAAGTGTTGTTATTACTGTTCCGCCCTGTCTTCCGCCTCTGAGGCTACTAATGAGATGCGCTGATAAGTGCACTTGATGCTGAGGTGTTACTCCAAGGGGACCCCAGAGACAGCTGTACCTGAATTCGTACTCTCGACTACCTTCTCGCTGCACCTCGAACTGAGGTCGGATACCTTCCTTTACCTTACCTAAGGTACCTCCAGGAGTCCAGCCAAGCCAGACCTGTGTGAAACCATCCGGCTCCGATGTACCACACAGGCTAAACCTCAAAAACGCCCAAAGAAGATTAGCTCGAACGCGTCCCTTCGTCTCATGGGGAATTGTCTCTCGGCTTGGAGAATTTTGGCAGCCTGCCATTGGACGAACGACGGCGGAGGCGGCGAATCACAACCACGCTACCCCTTGCTCCCGGGCGACTGAAATGCCCACGATCTTGTGTGCCTCCTTAATGAGGTAAGCCGACAAGAAACAACAAAAAACACAACACAAGGTTGAACACGCCAAGGGACGAAGAGCCTGCCCACGGGATTGGACCGTTGAATCACGGGATGGGGCAGTCAAGGGCAGCTTGAGTTGATCAGCAGTCGACCGGAAGAGTCCGACCTAGATGAGGACCAAGACCAAGACCGCATCATCAACAACATTTCTCGCAGCCGCAGACGCGGCCGCAGACGCAGCCGCGATGCAAACAAGAGCACGGCCAAAGCAGCTTGCAACTCAAGAATTATTTTGTTTACTCACCTATTTATTCCCTGCTGCTGCCACAGGGCGTTGAGCACAGGCACAGGTACAGTACAGATGAGATGCTGCATCCAAAAGACGCAAGGCCTCCTGCGAAACGACAAATCCACGCAATGATAATCCAACGCCGTGTTGCTTAGAGCCTAAACGATGCGATGCCACAACGAGCGGCTGCGAAAAACGTCCACCGCCAAATCAATCGCCGGCACTTCGCACTAAGAGCTCCATCAGCATCTCATGGTCTCGTCTCGCCTTGAGACCTTGACGCAAGGTACAATCGACAGCGCCTAACAACAGCCAGCTATTTAGAATTGAGGCACACAGCACACGCTCTTCGCCCCTAGACCCAGCGAAAGCTTACACAATGGACGACCGACCCTGCAGATTCCTCTGGCCGACATACATCTCTCGGCGGACAGCGAGACAGCAAGATAGCGAAACCACCACGGCGGTACAAATACATGCCTCACCATCCTACCCGCCAATCATCATTCAGTTGCCTTCGTCAGTCTCTCCTCGTCGGTGCCGCCAGGCTGCCTACGCTCCACGATCCGGCCTGTCTGTCTGTGGCTCGCTCTGTGTCTTTTCCCCCCCTTTCTGCACTCAGTCACCTGTTACGTGTGATGAGCCGGCGGATACGAAGAAAAAGAGGGAAAGCCTACCCCGTTTTTGAGTTCGAATTACCCCACTGCAGTGGCTTTGCCTTGCTAAGATGGTGAGGTAATGCTACATGCACATCGGAAGGGACGGCGTCCCCTGTTCTGACAGGGAAGAATTGCAGGGCCACTTGACCTGCCCGCACTCGAAAACTCCCACTAAAAGTCTACAAGGGCCTGCCTGCGGAACCAGTGGATGGAGAACCGTCTGGACGTGCTGCCGCAATCGATTTGGCTGGTCTGGGCGTCCGGTTGCTCGCCGACGGGCAGGTGGAAAGGGGAAAAAGTGAAGCCGTTCATGATAGCCTCCGCAGCTTGGCGAAATCAGCAAGCAGCAGGACACAACCACCACCAACGAACCATAATCCAACAAGGCTTGTTGAACGATGCACTTGTGATATCCGGTCGTCGAAAGGGGTGTCCTGCATTACGACAGAAGTGCCTGCCGCTCAGGCGATCAATCAATCAGTCAGTCAGAGCCCGCCAAACTTGTTCTTCGGGATGCTGTACCCCGGCCTGTCGATATCGGAGGCCCGACTTCCAATCCGATCTCAGAGTTTGCATGCGCATGCGGCATCATTCCATGGTAGCCTCAGTCTTGCTTTCATCCATTCTTCCTGGCAGAATTGAGCTTCTTCTTCGCCTTCACGCTTCCTTGGATCTGGGGCCTTAGCTCGCCTTCGTACACTATATTTAGTCAGTAGTGGGAGACCAGTCGAGGATCCATCCACAAGACACTTTAGGGACCGCGACCAACGGGCTGCCAGTGGCACACCAACAAGAGGCGGGCAGCGGAGAGACAATTCGAGGTATGCTGTACACGACGTGCTTGTACATCCACTTACACCCGTGCCGCGACTGGCGGCAACACCCAATCCACGGCCACGTCCACGTCTACTATGTATACACACACGAGATTCTCACAGGCCGAGAACGAGGGTCAACAACGACAACGGGGCGGGAATGACGCTAGCAGGCCAGCGGACGGTGGACCAGCATGCTTGCCCCTGATCGCTTTTGGCGGCGATGTCACTTCAACTCTCCGCCGTCCCCCTACCGATGAGATGTGATTATTCCGCACGCTGGCTCGTCTGCAATTTGCCTCCAGGGTGTTGGGATGGAGGACTGCGGGTGTCTTGGATTGCTATCGTTACCAAGCAGTGAGTGACCATTACGCCGGGCTGCAGTGAGATGTGCTGTAAGCATCTGGCGCTGGGAGAAACCCATGAACAGCTCGAGCCTGTTACTCCGCACAGCAGTCTAGCGGATTATGCTTTGGAAATGAAATTTCCCTCGTCAGCAACCAGATAACAGGCCAGGACCCGCCAGCATGATTTACAAGGAGATGCCTGGTCGTCAGCAACTTGCCTCCTCCGCGGCGAAGCCAATGCATAGCACAAAGCACAACGCTTTCCGACATTTCAGCCCTGTGGTTCTTGATTTAGGGGCTGTCCAACGTCAACTGAACAGGCGCTGTCGCCAAAAGCATGATTATTGCAACACGCGGACGGCTATTTTGCCTGTCCGCGTTGCTTTCTGGGCCCATCTTCGTATTGATCTAGAGATTTGCCATGTTGGCTGGTGTTGTTTGGATGATTCGCGCCCCATATTCTTGGGATTGGCCTGTTGTTTCGTCCACCAACGACATGTCGACCCATGCGCCATATCACAGGCATTCGATCTCGCGTCAGAAGATCCTGAAGGTAATGTCAGCATCTCAAGGCAGTTGATCAGGTAATGTCAATCAACTATGCTTTACCGATGTGACCTGCATCACAGCAAGATTGAACAAGACGGATAGGGCAGCGTATGGAGGGCAGCCGAGAGCCGGTTGTCTGAGTCTAATCGTATCAGTGTAGCAACTCAATTCCATCCTGCTTACCCAAGTAATTACGTCCCGGAGACATCCATAGCCGCGCTCTTTCAAAAAGGAAGCCGCCGGAGCCAACGGCTCGCGCGCTGCTGCAAGTTCAAGGCAACGCCCAGGCCAGGTGACAAACTCTCGATCTCGTTCACTGTCACGACGTTGAACGGCGAGGGTCCATCACGCCGGGTATCTTTCGCTGACTGCACGGGAGATGGCCTGGACCGCTTACTGAGAACTGGAGCGCATAGTGTCGAGGCATAGTTGTGCTTCACGTTATGTATGGTCTGTGTTTAAGCCACACAGTTCATCTCTTCAGCTCTTTCTAACACACTTTAAGGCACAACATAGTTACATTCATCACGAAACCTCCTCTACTTCATTCCGCCTCCTGGAGCAAATCTTCCGCTCCCAGACAGCAACGACCCCTGTCCCTGTCAACCATATCTGTCAAGACCCCATCATCTACAGTCATTCATTTGCGTCTCCTTGAGCAGCAAATAAGAACATCACCACGTCGAGAACAACCCTGGAACCGCCGTTTTTGGCACTTGTCGCGATACTACCTCATTATTGGGCCATAGGAAGGACAAGCTCAGGCCAAAAAGAACCACCCGCAAGTCGAAACTCGTGACTGAATACTATGGTACGGAGCTTTCGCCGACAGCAGTGGTTGGAAGACAAAGCATATTAGTTTAAGATTGGCCCTGCTTGCCGTCCTTTCCCCCCCGCGAACATGACTCGATCGGGCAGAACATCACCGAGACAGCTGCCGACTGCCCGACTTCGATTACGCGGGTATATTTGCGGCTTTCGGGGCAGCCGTGCCGGTCATGTTCAAGATGGACGGTCTCTTGGGCGCCGACCGTTGCAGACTCATAACGTCTTCCAGCGGCTTCCCTGCATCGCCTATCGCACTTCTCGAATTGTTCGCTGGAGGCGCTGGACCGCCCGTGCTAGCCTCTGTAGGCATCGCGGACACGAATCTTTTCTTTTATCGTCGGGCTGTTTCACTCCACCACCAAATCTTCTTTCTCAGAGACACACAACTCAAACGCGTCTTGGTCTGAGCTCGCGCGCGCCCTGCGTGTCCGTCCTGCCATCCTTTGGGAGACGGGTTGAAAACAAGCACAGAACCCAGACCGGGCCACATGCTTCTTTCTTCTCGAAGTCTCGGTCTCCTGAGATTTAGGGGCAAAGATTCGATGCCATTATTTCTTCTACGCTTCTCGTGCGGGGGACCAATTAGCCAATGCTATTGGCCGACCCTGCCACTGCAACTTCAAACGAGCGTCCACGGCTCTCAGGCCCTTGCGGGGAAGTCGAACACACTTGTCTGAGAGCAGCGACGCGATTGCAGATTCAGATTCAGATTTGGCTCAGATTCATACAGCCCAACAGATCACAGACCTGACCGGACGTGTCGTTGTTAGCGCTGGCGCTGGTGGTGGTGGTGGTGGTGGTGGTGGTCCCTGATCGGCCGCACCACACAATAAATACTTTGTGCAATCACAGAACCTCGTTTTTCCTCCCTGTCTGGATCAACCTTGCAGGCTGCATGAGGACTGCATACAAGTCGTCCAAGGTCATTCCCACAAGGTGTCCTGGCGGCAGCGTCGAAGAAGATCAGATGCACTTTGTGGGGATTGGCCTATCATGATCACCTTGGCCGTAGACCGAACATCAACCAACGGTGTACCACAGTGGTAGGCATTGTCGCCAACTAACACCCTACCAGTGTCAGCAATGCTCCAGCATGAAGTGGTTGGAAGCCCAGGGTCTTCAAAGCTACGCTTGACGATTTGGCCAGTGTTTTCTCTTAGGCGCCATGTGGAAATTGTGACGATTATCACTAAATCGCTTCACCACTGCGGTTACATGCACAGACTTAGACAAGCCACCAGCAACAATCTAAGGGCAGCAGGTCCGCTCTCGGACGCCATCGCATTTGTGAGCGAAGAGAACGAGAACTGACCTCCGAAGGGCTGCATTTCACATGGTCCCAAGATCGAGACTGTGGGTTATCTGTTGTCTTGTCCCACTAGCCAGTCAGCGACACCCTCTACAGCTTAGCGAGTATCTGATTGGCGATGATCATGTATACCACCGGCAGTCCTTCAATCCTCGTCGTGCCATTCTGGCGGATCCTGTGCGACGACAACGACGAATCACGCAACCACATTCGCAGGCCGAAGAGTCGATGTTGTGCTTGGAGCAAGTTCTGGTTGCAGATGCGCAATGCGAGCGCCTTTGTACCGCTGCAAGCGATCCAGTCCGCAAGGCAATCCCGATGAGGCCATGCTGTCCGGTTAGTCGCCGACACTTTTGCAGGATCCATTACCCTCCATCCGTGGGTACAATCCCGAAGGGCTTGCAAACTCGCACAGCCAAGACCGGCCATGGCGCCGAGTTTGGTGCAATGCTTGAAGACGCCGGCCCCATCCAAGATGACAGATCAATTGCGGTGAGATGAAGACCACAAGACTTTCGCCCCCCGCACTTACAATCTCTCTCCATGGACCTAAAGTTCAGCCTGGGTGATCTTCCGTATAGCCTGCCGAGGCCGGGGGCACGACTCCTCTTCCCAGGAGGAAATCCAATAGAGCAGCAGAAACGAGACGAGCGGCCGCGCACTCGCATTCACTGCCACCAGTCAGCCCCCAATAACATGATACCTCAAAGCAGTTCGTTTCTCGAAGGGTCCAAAACGACAAACATCCCGGTCCAGTGGCCCGCCGTTCTGAGCTGGTCGCAGCTCACTCAATCAATACAGCTCACACTGAGTTCCAATTTAGAATCAACTATTCTTCCCGAGGTAGGGAATCCAGGCAGAGCAATAAGATGTCTACTATTCCCCGCTTGTGGCTGTCAACTGGCCACATGTTAGCCAAAAGACGCCATGGCAATAATGCGCGCTCCCACTACCGAAATGACCTGCCAGGGATTATCCGTCGACAGAGTATACGAAGCGCATTCACTGTGTTGTGTCGCCTTGGAGATGGAGGCCCATCACCGCCAGTCCGACTCGTGCCTTCAGCCACTGCGGCTTCGGAGTGCTCTATCCAGTCCGGCAGAGTCAGTATTCCGAGCCAAGCCCGGTTGAAGGTTCGTCCTACTCCTGACGACGACGGTCAACGACAGTAGGATGGGTCATGCCGGTCCAGTCCGCACGCGGCCACATGCAGTTTTGTTTCTTTTTCCTACTTCGTGCGACCGTGTCATGGCTTCCCACATACCGACGGGCTTGCCGTCTTGCAAGATCGAGCTCCAAGATTCCAGCCTACCCATCTCAGCCTCCCGAGGGGGCGCACCAGAATACCAAGCTCCGTTTCGTCTCCTTCCGGTGAAGGTCTCACAGCCTGGTCCGAGGGCTGGGTTGCCACGACGTACCAGCTGCGGGAGCCGTGAAAGGTCACTCGGTATGCCGGTAAGGCTCGTTCCAGCGGCTGGGTTTGTGAAAGGTGTTGGTGTTGAAGATGACCAAGCGCCGTCGTGCTGAGGTGTTTGCTCCCGTGGAGGTGTTAGCCCGGACGGAAGGGATCGGAGGCAGGCGGTGTTGAACTACCGGAGAACCCCACATCGGCGCGGCCTGGGCATCATGAAAGGGCCGATGGCCTCCGATGCCAAGCAAAAAAGGAGGCATGCTTGTCCAGCCGCAGTCTGAGGCGATATTGGAAGACGGATTTAGACGTATCAAAAGCCTACCCTTCGAAGATGTAGGCCAGCCTCTCTCGATGGCCACAGAGGCCAGCCAATTATCGGTAGCTAGTCGGCGTCGCGACCAGGAATCTCGGCAAAACTATCCACTTCAAATGTGTACGTATCCGACATAACATCTTGGGCATCTCCGCCTCCGAGTAGGCATGCTGCCGCTTAGAGTGGATTCGTACATCGCTATGAGCGGTAAGACTGCGCGTTCAACCTCGATTGGGAATCGCGGACGAGCTTTTGCTGTTCAATACTTCAACCTCGAACTACGTCCGCTGGAAACCTGTGGCCAACCAGCGGCATGAACAGCTATGGGAGAAATCTGACTGTGTTGACATGCGCACAACTCACCCGCATTCCAGGATGGCAACCGGATCAGTTATGCTCGACGCGTGGTTCTTGATTTTTCCGCAATGCCGATGCGAAGACTGGCCATTCCAGATTCCCAGATTTCGGCCCTCGTACTTAAAGCACCATCGCGGAGCCCACAAGAGCCCAAGGCTCTAAAATGATCTAGACAGGACGACTTGATGCTCGTATCCGACCCAGTTGAGTTTCAGGCCAAATTTGCCAGGAGGTGCTTAAACGGATGCATCTCTTTCAATCGCCGAACGAGATGCATCTTCTAGAGCTTCATGATTGTCCCGTAGCTGCAATCGTGCCAAGGATCTCTTCTGATCGTTCCAGCTCGTATGAGAAGATTCGCTCTCGCTCTCGCACGGTAGCTCTCCTTCTGGCGATCATACCTTCCTGGACATCGAAATCGGGATGTAGCCCAATTACGAGATTTCACAGTCGACAAGTTGAGTTCGTCATTCGACTGGTGCGAATCGGAATCCCGGCAATCGCCCACAAACCCCCAGCAGCACGCAGCTACATCCTGCTCAGGCTTCATTTTGCTCATCCGAACGGCAGTATGCGCTCAAGTTTGGTTAAGCATGCGGATCACTGCGCACGCATGTTCCGATGTGATCGGGATCCCGTGTTCGCGGATAGTTGCGACGTGACTCGGAAGGTCGCAGGACGTTTGACGGCTACTTGCCAGCGTGCATCCGGGGCAAGTAAGTGAACGAAGCTGTCAACAGGAACCTAGCAAAGTATTTGCCTGAACCGCAGCTGCGAACCCTTGCCAGTTCGGTGCTGAGATCCAGCATATTGATGGCCTACCTTACAGCCAGTTGGAGTCCGATGCCGCCAAACAGATCATCTTGCCAGTACGGGTAGAGACTCAGTCCCATACTGGGTACCTGATAGCTCATGGAAGCCGGTACCGCCAGTAGCCGTGAGTCGAGACTGTCATCGACACTGTTTGCTACGTCGGCCGACGACCAAGCCCTCTTCAAGCAAGCTGACTTGAATGCCACTTGGCTGCGTTCTCCGGCAAAGGCTGCTCGTTGACCTGAAGATAACTGAAGCCGTGTATTTCGACGAGACAAACATGTAACAACACCCAAGTAATTCCAATCTTCCTGACGCTAATTATCAATTCTTACAGGGATTCCACGTTTGTCACTACTGACTCCGATGCTGATTGGAGACTCAATAATCTGGGTAATATCGTAAGTTTGATGATAACACAAGGCAAGGGACTCGACGCAAGGCACCTTATAGGCAAGAAAGTCCAACAAAGTGTCAGCGGACTGTACGGTCGTTCTGCCTCCCTTTCGGGATACTGTATCCTAAATGGGCATACGCAGGTAAAGTTTTGAATTCCAAACCTCGGGGACAAGACACGGCGCTACAATATCGAGGACACCATATCCATATTCAAAGTCCGCAATATTGCGTGTGTGTTACAACAGAAACAAGAAAAAATCTAAACCCCACTCCCAGCCTCTCGACGGGGCATGCAGGAAGCGATCATCGTTCTCGACCCCGCCGTCTCGGCCATCCTCCGACCGACGTTAGATTAAAGACAGAGTCCAGACCTTCAGCAAAGGACTTGACTAGACCCGATGATCCCTTGTTATCACTCCCCTCTTTCTTTCCCCAACTTCAACCCCGGATTTTGTTCGTACTGTGGGCAACAGCTCGAGAACTCCCCGGCACCTCGTCCAAGGGAGAAGTCCTTTCTCCGTCTATTCCGCCCAGCCGGCTGGTGCTGGACGGCGGCTTTTCTCGGCGGCGCCTTGCTCAAGGCTTAGCTCTCTCGTATTATCTTACCAATCGTTGGTCTGATCCACGTCGAGCCGCGTCGTGAGAATTGGTCTGTACATGACCGTTCCGGCCCATCACCCTCGTCTTGTCGTTATGAAACAGCACGTTGATTTGCCGCGTGGATGAGCGAAACTTTGTGCAATGAGATTATTTGTCATATTGTGGCACGTGTTACGCCTTCACAGGCAACATGCTCAACAAGACACGGGAAACTCAAGGTGGTTATCAGCAAAACGCTGCTAGGCTGTGCTGAAGGCCATATAGGCTTGTAGCTTATGGGCTTGCGGCGAAGATGTCCAACAAATGACAGTCTGTAAACGAGTCTTGGCTTGCTATGGTAGAAGGCAAGTGGCCAATCCAACTCAGAATAGATTGACGGCAAATTCTCAACAACTATAGCAGTATGCAGGGCATTTGTTTCCGAGACAAACTTCATCCTACGACCCGGCCTGGTGACTCTCCGGACCTAGGTACTTTTCTAAAGATGAATACGTCGGGGCTTTGGAAGCTTGACCTAGCGCTTAATTTATTTAAAGTACTAGCTCGAGACATAGGGCTAGCAACATCGCGAGAAGTCAGCTCGAAGAAACCGAAGGCCGGCAGTGCTGAACGACCGCACCAGCTTCTCGGAAGGCTATATGGAAGTAGTGAACTCCAAGCCAAGCTAAGCTAAGCTTTTCAGATGATGGCTTATTATTGCATCTTGGCACTTTGCGTATATGTCCGATTTGCAATTTCAAGACAACCTATCCTCTTGCATCCCGCGGTTGCTCCGCCCGTGTCATAAGCGAGCGTATATTGTAAGGAAACTCTTTGGGACGAAGGGTTTCAAAGAATCCTTCGTCAAAATAACTCACTCTTTGTTACCCGGTTTCCCTCCTCGAGCCAAGCAAGACAGCCAATATTGCAAGCCCCTCCCTCCCTCCTCCTGCGCCTCTCGTCTTTGGTCTTGGCAATTTTCTGTTTGGTTGAGAGGTGGACATAAGCGACCTAGTGATGTCGCATAGAGTGGATTTAGTGATCCTCAGTCTGGGGCGAACTTCCATGGGGCTCGTGAACCCCGGTCCAGCACCACCATCCCGGCCGTGGAGTACCGATCTTTTTTCGAGGAGAATCCACACCAATATGCCGCCAAGCTGCGCGAGGTAATGGCTCCTTTTTTTTGGTGATACCCAACCTCGTGACATAATGCCAGGTGGATGAGGTCTCCTCATCGACAATGCCTGCTTTGTTCGTCCCAGGGCAGCGGATTGCAGTGCCGTGCCGGGGCCAGCATCTTACGACAAGAGATTCTGGAGAGATCGCGAGGAAAGGATAAAGAGGGCACCTCTTCCCTCCATTCTCGGATGCTCTTCTCCAGCAGAAGATCATCATCTCTCATTCAGCCCATCCTCACGACATATATCCCACACTCTACGCGATGAAGTCCGCCCTAATCCTCCCCCTCGCGACTCTGGTCTCGGCAATCTGCCACCACCGCACGTCTCTCTACACACGCTCCGCCGCCGAGGGAGAAGTCGAGATCGCAAGCTTCGGCTACGACGCCCTCACCGGACCCTTGGTCTGGCACGGCCTCGACGACCAGAGCGCAAGGTGCGCGACGGGCGTCCACCAGAGCCCGATCAACCTCAACGACACCTCGGCCAAGGTCGTCGCCGGCGCGACCTTGGGCTTCGACGTGCCCGCGTACCCCGACGGCGCCGTCTTCGAGAACCTGGGCAGCACCCTGGAGGTGGTCGCGCAGAACGGCACGCTGACGAGGGACGGGAGGAAGTACAGCCTCAGGCAGTTCCACTTCCACACGCCCAGCGAGCACCGTGTCGAGAGCGAATACTTTCCCTTGGAAGTGCACTTCGTCTTTGAGGCGGACGCTGAGAAGAACAAAGGTGAGTCTGCACAAATGGCTGTTTAACACACCACATGCTCCTGGCACCCACCCCATTCTCTATTTATTCCTGGCGAGAAATAAGAAGGACAAGAGGAAGGAAAGAAGAAAAAAAACCCGAGCTAGTTTTCAGGCAAAACTGACTCTGGTCCCCCCCCACTCAACAGACCCCAATGGCCCCATTGCCTCCGTCGTCGGATTCCTGATCGAAGTCGACAACAAGTCGCCGTCCCGATTCCTCGCCAACGTCTTCCACGACCTCAAAAAGGTCGCGGAGCCCGGCTCGCGCGCGGAGACCAAGGCCCTCAACTTCAGCGAGCTCAAGCGCCTGCTGGGACGGTCCGACGTGTACCAGTACGGCGGCAGCCTGACGACGCCGCCGTGCACGGAGGGCATCGCGTGGAACGTGGTCGCCAAGCCGTTGACTATCGACGACGCCACGTTCCGCGCCGTGAAGAAGATTATCAAGTTCAACTCGCGCTACACGCAGAACGTGCCTGGGCAGAAGAACCTGTTGGACCATTCTAGGGTCGCACTGAACGCCATCTCGTCGCCTTGAGAGGGTTTCCGTCCCCCGGGGACAGGGTGTGTGTTCCGGTCTGCTGGGATGGGGACGTGTGATATGACGGAGGCCAGGCGTAATGGTCATCATTTGGCGTGTGAGGGGAAATGTGTATGGGAGGGCTTGGGCTAGCGAATAATAATGGTCAGGTACAGATATGCGGTCATGCATCATGTAATGAAGATGATGGACGACGGGGAACCACGGTATCTACATCATAGGGTATGCTCTGCAGGGGTTAGTTTTCTTGGCGTACAGGGTCGCAAATTGGCTTTCAGACACTTAATTAATCAGACGTAATAATAGTCGTACAAAAACATCGCAGTTTGGTATTGAATGCAAATCCAAAACAAATGGAATTCCTCCCCGAAAAGTAAAGATATTCCAAACCACCCAACAAAAGTTGTTTGTTTTGCGAACAGAAGAAAAGCGAAAGGCCGTTCGCCGCGGGAACACACGGATACAGCTCGCTTCCAACTTCCGTCATTCGCCTGGTCTTCAACAGTTGAAAATTGAGGAAAAACGCCGTTCATTGCCGGTAAAGGCAGTTGAGAAACGAACATTCTGACCGGAGCGATGTCACGTATTCGTACATTGGGCCGTTTACGTCGTCCCTTCTCCGCAATGCGGCGGCGAGGAACGGGTCGGTATCGACGAGGGACGTGATAAGCGCGACGTCTGATTGGCTCGATCGTCCCTAGCTTCAACGGTTTGAAGCTTGGCACAATTCAAGCTCATAGTCCTTACTCGTTGCCTCACCGGCGCCAAGGCGCCAGCCGGCTCAAGTTCCCGTAGTATTTCGAAGGTGAGATGACTGGGCGTCAACTTGGGCGGGGGATTTTCGTTGCACAAACAATCTCTTGTCTGGGGTGACGTGATGGAAGTTGTGCGAAGGCAGGTTTCATCCCGAATTGGACACATGCGGTGGGGCAGATCAAGACACCCGGGGCCGCAACCGGAGGCCGCTTGGCTCGAAGCCGTTCAAGCCGTTGTGGAGACTGCGGTTTCCGCCGTGTTCTTGGCGGGGTTGTTGCTACCGGTCGCATGCGGCGACGGTAACGGTTCACGGCCGTCGACGGGGATTATTTACCAGATGTTTCCAGTTTCCAAAAAAAAAAATTTGGGTACCACCTCCAAAGATTTAATCGCGCTTAAAGACGGCGCGCGCCATCTCGGTGAATGAGCGCCCACCAAAGAGAAATTGAGAGCTGTGACGCCCGCAGTGCGTGTAGACGTTGACCGTCAGAGAGTGAGACGACTTTCTCTTGGATGAACGAGGAGAGTCCTGGGACACAGCCCTTCTGGTGGTGAAGGAGTTGGCCGAGGTGGAGCTCGCGTCAGAGCCGGCGAGGCTGCTCTCAGGTCGGGGAGCGTCGAAGTGAGGAACGAGAGATGGAGACATCTTTGGTAAGAGATTGGTCCGTCTATTCGAGTGATTGGCTTTGCTTGACTTGGTATCTGATGCAATGGAATGTGTAATTCTGAGCTGCAAGGTCGAGACAAGATTACGCGATGGATTGGTAGAAACGCAGACTCGTCTAGACTAATGGGGGCATCCGTCTCTTAAATGCTTGAAGAAATCGAAGAGCCCATCAGTTCTGAAAGCGGCTGCACGGCCTTTTAAATTTGACTCTCGCTGATGTTCGCTTGGTCGGCATGGATTGACGAAGCCATGGATCTCGGTGGTCTAAAATGCTGTGCCCCGAGTGGCCATTTACCGACTTGTTCGGGTTGCCGGTGGTATGTAGTGGCCCCATTGAGGCCGGTCGGTAACCGAGTGCGAACCGCTGGTGGAGATGGCCTCGTAAGGCAGCCTCTGAGGCAGGTTGTCTAAACTCTCCCTTGTGCGTTGTTCTTCCGCATTCGTCCTCACAAACGGCTGCAGTTACACGAGGATCTGCAAGCTGAAATTACTTGGTTGATCGTTGGGTGACGGCCTCAAAGTTGCTGCTAGTGTGCGAGACTAGATTGAGATAACAAGGGCCAAGCATCAACGGCGTCTTTTGAGGCCATCCATTGACGACTGAATGAGGAGAGCTGGGTATCACGTTCGTAAATCTCAGACAAGTTGCGAGCTTCGTTTGAACCAAAGTATTCCCCTAGGTTGGTTCATCCCGCTTGTTCGGACGACACCGATGCTTAGCGTCATTTGCGACTCTCGGCACTGCTGCACGTGATGTTTTCCGGGATTACTGCCTGCTAAGTCGGGCGCACCGACCTGTGCTCATGCCTTGTGCTCGGGCCACAAGGCATGAGCCTGACTTCATTGGTCAGAGGCATACCTAGGTAGGGGGAGATAGTGGACGGGAGGTGTCGGGTCCAGTCTTTCACGCCAGGGGGCACCAGCCACGTTTCTGGGCCACGTTCCTCAGCTCCGCGGCCCGGAACCTAAATCTCGCGGGTTACCCCAGATTCGGATATGTAGGGCTGAGTGAAGGGTCAAATTGGCAAAGCTTGGTCTTCAGCCGCCATGACGAGAATGCGCTGATATGTTTTGGGAGTTTTCCCGCTCTTCGCCATCGAAAATGGGTGCGGGGACCGATATTTGTCGGCTGGACACATCTTCGATGCTCCAAGACCATCGGGCCCCCTCGTGAGCTGGCAAGCGCATATTGTTCAAAGACGGCACAAAAATGAGGCCCAACAGCGAGGAATTTTGACATGACATCATTGCTGTTGATCGTTCGATGTTTCGCACACATCTGCGCCGCAGTTGCTGTATCTGCGAAGTCGGTGAGTGGTCTCAGCGGATAGCGTTGCCTCCTGCTTCGATGAACAAGATGCAGTCAATCCTAGAGACCCTTTGTCTGAGTAAGACCATTCCCTCCTTCTCCTCGAGTGGCACCGTTGACGAGATGATGCGACATTTTGTGGTGGACACTCGTCGCCCACTTTCCCCGGGCCCGACTTTTTAACCTCGTGCGCCGATGAGCACCGTGAATCCTTGCACGATGACTAACATGCTTCAGTTCAGGCTTTCGCTATGTCGGAACGAAAATCGGGCGACAGGACACTGATGATGGCTCGGAAGGTTCACAACACAGATGAGTCGAGATATTTTGGTTGCGCGAGAAATCAACACTCTCATGAAATCCTCAAACTGAGGCCCCCGATGAAATTCGGAAAGACGGGTATGGCCAATGGTAACAGCTCAAAATGGAGACCTCACAGGGGTACGTGACCTCGCCCGGGACGGGAATTGGCGCCCGGGCCAGTTGTGGCTGGTGGGCTGCACGTGAGACCCACTCTACTGAGTCCCGTATTCTCGTCCGAATGTGAACGGCAGGCGCGCAGTGCGTGGAACGCGCGATGGTGATTTTTCAGCAAATCCTAATCAAACACCAGTCCGACGTGTATTCATCTCCACGCCACGAAATATCGCTAGCAACGCATATCGCAGACATCGAGGCGCATTCAAGTTTCCGTGTTTGCTTTATCACAACTCCAATGGCGGACTATTGTATTACCACCTGACGTCCGCTTCCATTGTTCTTGCTTTCTCCCTGAACGTCGAGATAGGTACGGCTCCTTGCATCCAGCAACCTCCTAGGCCCCGCAAAAATATCATTTTGTTACTTTTCCCTCGTTGCAAACAAAGTCTAGATGGTTTTTAGATGGTTGTGTTCGGATGCTGACAAACACATAGCTCTCTTCGCGACGCAAGGCAGCACTGGCTACCAACCCGCAACGTGCACAAAACAATCAAACGCGACAGCACGCCCGACCAGCACTCGCTCCTGATACCACAACCACAACAGAATGTCCTCCAAACGCAAGCGTGCCATCGAGGATTTCGATCCTAACAAGTCGGATTCTGATGACGAAAACTTCGAACCTGGCGCCAACCAACCTGTCCAACGAAGCAAGAAGCGATCGCGCGGCTCCCGATCTCACAAAAGCACCTCCGGAGGTGGCAGTCGAAAACGCGCGAACCGATACAGAGGCTCCGACATTGAAGATGATGACGAAGATGTCTCCGATAGTATGGGGGAGGGTCCTTTCGTCTCAGAGGAAGAGGAGGGAGACGAAGATGCCCCTGTCAATGCTGCCGGTCGTCGCGCCAGAAAAGCTGCAACCAAGCACAATAGCTATAAAGAGAGCGAGAGCGACGAGTCTGAGGAAGCTGAATTGTCCGAAGATGAACTCTCTGAGGACTATGCCAAGCCCAAGAAGAAGGAGTCATTGATGATCAAGCTTAGAGTGCCAAAGAATGCTGCTTCGTCTACCGCATCGGCTGCACCGGTCACCAGAAGATCTACCCGTGCTCGTACGGCCGAGGTCGAGGAACAGCACGTCGAACTAACAAATTCAGGCAAGCATATGCGCCCAGCCTCGAAAAGTCGAAGCCCGGAGGCTTTCGCTCGGACTCGAAACTCCCGTTCTGTAAAAGGACTAAAGAAGGCACCCGAAACGATAGAGGAAGCAACCCAGGAGAGCAGCTCTCATCGTGAAGAGGATGTCGACGCCGACGAATTGGCTGGCGACGCGGAAGATACAGCTCCGGACAATGCAGTCGCGGATAATGTGGAGAAGACTGAGGATAATGACGCGGTCATGGAAGATGCAATTAAAGAATCGACCGAGGTGGATCCGGATGCTGCAGCCGAAGAAGATGACGACGAAGATGAGGGCCCCATTACACGACGGACCCGGGGTAAGAGAGGGAGTGCTTCTGGACCTGTGGTTGCCGAGCGTGAAGATGAACCAAAAGAAAACGCCGGAGGCGAGGCTTCAACACGACGTCTGACCCGCAGAGGTCTTCGAAAGTCCAAATCCGTTCAAGAGCCGAGCAGCGATTTCGAGCCTGGAGAGGAATCTGCAGAAGATGCACCGATGTCAGACTCGTCCAAGAAAAACTCCGGCGATGCTGACGACGGTGACTTCGACAGTCCGGCTCCGCGCGGTAGGGCGGCGAAACCGAAAGGCAGATCCACCAGAAGCTCTAGGCGTGGGCCAGAGTCGGGCGATGAAGTTGAGGTAGACCAGGACGAGCTGGCCGAAGAGCTCCATGAGCTTCGACAAGATTCTCGCTCTCGTCGTACGCGACGTCCTTCACCTGCAATTATATACCAAGAAACAGCCTCGAAGCGCCGCAGAGCCGCAGCCAAGCCGATGAATTATTTCATGCCGCCGCTTTCTGCCGTTAACATTGAGGAAGACGACGGTGAAGACCCCGCTCCGACCCCTGCACGCCGCCGCGGTGGCCGGGGAGGGGCTAGCCAAGCTTGGGACCGTGCCCTCAATACCACCTTCGGTCCGTTCGGAGGCGGAGGTGGTGCCGGCTCGTTGCTTGCGGGACCTTGGGGCACTGGTGCTGCTGGAGGAGTCGACTCCGACAGCAGTGACGAGGAGATGGGTGGCCGTTCTGGTGCGGCTGGCAACGTGGGCATGACACCTACTTCGGCCGCTGCTCCCGCCGGGCTGCTACCGGGACTTGCGCAGCCCTTGGGTGGCGAGGTGGCCGGCGTGGGTGCGACACCCAATGTTGGCAAGATCAAGAACACAAAGGCGCTCGCCGATGCCGATCCTCTCGGCGTCGACCTTAATGTGGACTTCAATCAAGTCGGCGGGCTCCAAGGCCACATCGACCAACTGAAGGAAATGGTCCAACTTCCCCTGCTCTATCCAGAGCTCTTCCAAAAGTTCCATGTTACACCCCCGCGTGGTGTCCTTTTCCACGGTCCTCCCGGTACTGGTAAAACTCTGCTTGCCCGAGCGCTGGCCAACTCTGTGGGTATCGGAGGCCGCAAGATTACCTTTTACATGAGGAAGGGTGCAGATGCTCTAAGCAAATGGGTTGGTGAAGCTGAGAAGCAGCTACGGCTGCTCTTCGAAGAAGCTCGAAGGACGCAGCCAAGTATCATTTTCTTCGATGAAATCGATGGACTGGCTCCAGTGCGCTCTAGTAAGCAGGAACAGATCCACGCGTCAATCGTCTCAACCTTGCTAGCATTAATGGATGGTATGGATGGCCGTGGTCAGGTCATCGTCATTGGAGCAACCAATCGACCGGACAACATTGACCCTGCCCTCAGAAGACCTGGCAGATTTGATCGAGAATTTTACTTCCCCCTCCCTGACGTGGAAGGCCGTCGATCTATCCTCGAAATCCACACCAAGGATTGGGGTCTCTCGGAGCCTTTCAAGAAGCAACTTGCCGAGAACACAAAAGGCTATGGCGGTGCTGACCTTCGAGCCCTTTGCACGGAGGCTGCTCTCAATGCCATCCAGAGAACCTACCCGCAGATTTATTCTTCCAAGGACAAGCTCATTGTCAATGCGGACAATATCAGCATCCATGCCACCGACTTTATGATTTCTATCAAGAAAATGATCCCCTCATCCGAAAGATCTGCTGGTACGGGTGCAGCCCCCTTGCCAAAGGGCATTGAGCCACTGCTGCGTGATCAGTTCGCCTCGATAAAGAAGGCGCTTGACGAAGTCCTTCCCCGCAAGAAGAAGCTGACCGCTTTGGAGGAGGCCATGTACGAGCAGTTCGACGACGAGGATAATGGCTTTGGTCGGGAGGCTCTGCACCAAGAGTTCGAGCGGTCGCGCATCTTCCGTCCGCGCTTCTTGATCCACGGGTTCACTGGCATGGGTCAGAGCTATCTTTCTTCCGCCCTACTCCATTACTTAGAGGGCGTTCAAGTGCAGAACTTCGGACTTCCAAATTTACTTGCTGACGGACGGGTAAGTTACGATTTCAGACCATTGCTTCAGTAATACTAACAGTTTCGCAGCCAATGGAACAAGTCATTGTTGGCCTCTTCACCGAGGTAAAGAGACACAAGCCCAGTGTCATCTACATCCCCGGTATCGAGTCTTGGTATGCTATGCTGCGGGATGGTCTGCCGTTTCAGACATTCAAGGCTATGTTGAAGTCGATTCCGCCTACAGATCCGATTTTGCTGCTTGCCACATCCGAATACGAGGCTGGCGAAGATCTTCATCAAGATCTAGTGCGTGACTTATTTGCATTCTCTCGCAAGAACCGACTGCAAATCGAGCGGCCGAAACATGTATGTCTATCACGTTGCCTATGGTGGGCTGTGCTAATGAACCAATAGTCCAATCGCCGTGAATACTTCTCTGCAATCGTGGACAACATCCGCAAGAGCCCGGCAGACTTCCCTGATCCTACCAATCGAAAGAGGAGAGTTCTGGATCAACTTCCAGTTGCCCCGCCTCCGCCACCAAAAGTGCCGACCAAGGAGGAGATCAAGGCAATGCAGAAACGTGATCACCAGCTTCTCAACATTCTGAAGGTGCAGCTACAGCCAATCATGGACCAGATCAACAGAAAGTACAAAAAATTCAGACAGCCTGTCATTCCTCCGAGCCAGCTCGACTACCTCTTCGCCGAGAACCAAGTTAACTACGTGCGCCCTGACTTAGCCGGCATCGAACCCCGTCCATTTGAGATTGTCAAGGACAAGCACGGTGATGATGTGCTACGAGAGACTTCCTCGGGCAAAACATTCTACAACTTGGAGACCACAACAATCGAGGAGCGGCTTTCGAATGGCTACTATTGTCGACCTAAGGACTTCCTTCGAGACATTAAAGCCCTTGCTAAGGATGCCAAGAATATTGGCGACAAAGAACGAACACTCAAGGCAAATGAACTTGTCAGCAACGTCGAGGTTGATGTCGCTAGCATAGAAGGCAACACGGCTACTGTAGACTGGGAGGCTTTGTACCAGAGACAAGTCCAACGAGCGAGGGCCGCATCCGAGAAGGAGCGCAAGAGAAAGGCTATGCAATCCGTCATCGACCGCGTCCAGACTGACGTTGCCGGTAATGATAGCGATTCGCAGGGCCCAGTTACCATAGGCGAGCGTATCCCTGGGTCAACACATGCTCTAGCCCGCTTCCAGGTCATGAGCCCAGCGCCCAGCGGCGGGCCTGCGGCTCCCCAGCAAACCAATGGAACATCAAAACCGTCCCGGCAGAGCGACGTGCAAATGAGTGGCGTCGACGACGACACCACACAGGACAGCTCTTCTATGCAGCCGCCTCATTGGCCTGTCCCGGGCAATCAAACGGCCGGCGCAACGACTCAGGTGTCGCAAAAGTCCATGATCACAACTGTGCCTCCCGGAATGTCGCCTTCTGAGCTGGCGAATGATGCGTCCACTACGAAGACTTCGGACCCGTCACAAAGATCATCGGAGAAATGGAGTACGCAGGCTACCAACGGTGTGCACGTCGAACAGTTGAGTCAGGGAGACAACTCACAGCTTCAAGACACGCAAATCCCTCCTGGCATGGCTCCCGTAAGCCAAGGTACTTCAAGCGATGAAGCTTGGCCGCATTCCCAAGCGCAAGCCATCGCAAGGGGGATTATCCGCCCCGGCCCAGGTAGCCAGAATTCATCGCCTAACAAGTCGAGAAGCTCGGGCGATTCTAAGTCGCACGCGCCGACGCTGATGAATATCCTGAACGACTCAACTAGCGAAGAAATCAGGAACTCTGGCTCTTCTTCTCAGCAGCAGCCTGTCATTCACGAGGGTCAAGTCGAGAACTTTCTCGATGAGTTGACCGAGGGAACTTCCGGCTGCACCATTGAACAGCTCGAACAGATCAATCGTGAGCTCATGGACGAGATTTGGCGAACCAGGCATGAGTGGAATCGCATGAAGGTTCTCGGCGACCTAACTAAGGTTTTCAATGAGACCATTAGCGATATTGAGAACATTCAGGGGCTTTTCCAGCAGAGCCAGGAGTCGTGAGAGGAAGCCATTGGTTCTCGATTACTTTGTAAAAATAGTACATGTTATTTTGGTGTTTTGAAAACTTTCATTCGGAACGATGAGAGAGGGACTGGTGTGGTAGGAATGGGGGCAGGGAAAGGGTCTATTAGTTTGCGAGCAAGAGGACGACTTTTTCTTTTTCTTTGATAAAGCACATCATATTAAGAAGCAACCGCATCCTGCCCGCGTAGTGCGGCAGGCAATAGATTTGAACTGCATCAAATCGTGTCGCAATGTTGGACTGTGTCTCATGCACCGTAGAATTCTGTCTCTGTGCAATCAAGAAACAACCCCATCGGACGAAAGGCTCATTGCTATCACTGGGCTACGATTCTACCTCGAAGTAGACGCTGGATGTGAACGGCTACTTCAAAGCTCGCGTGACCAGTATGCAGCAGCCTCGTCGTCGAAGGGCAACGTGGAAGGGCAACGTGGCTGTGGAACTTTGGAGGTTCCCTTCCTACCCAGTACGCTCATCACATAGCCAAGACCCATTTGTTCGATGCAAAATGATAGACTAGATCTTCGCTTTCGCGCTGTTAACCCGCTTTCCCTCGTCTTCTTGCTCCTTCACAGTCAAGTCTGGTATCTCGGCCGGCATGATTCTCCGCGGATTCGACCCCGGTACGAGAGCGTACTTTGAAAAGTCCGTCACGCCAGCGTGGTCTCTCAGAAAGTCTTCATCGAGGACCAGCTCACCGTTCACAGCACTCGCCGGTGCGCGCACGATCGCGAGGACCGCGTCTGAGAAGATTGTGGGTTTGCGCAGGTCTTTTGCCTCGTCTGGGTTTGATGCCTGGAACTTTTGAGTGGCCGCTGATTCGATGGCCTAAAGAATGCACGCACATTCAGCTGGAGAACAAACCGCTAACCCAGAAAGAAAAAAAAAGAAAAAGGAAGTCGGTAACAACTCACCACAGCTGGCCAAATACTGGTGATGGCCATCTCATACAGCCCCTGCCGTGAAAAGTCCATGGCCAGCCCTTTCGTGAGAACGCTCATTCCCACCTTTCCCATCGCATACGCCGTCTTGCCGCGGAAGAAACGGCTATAGATGGGCGGGCTGACGACAAGGATGCGACCCTTGCCTCCGCGCTTCAGGTGCGGGAGGGAGGCGTGCAGGGTGAGATAGAGGCCCTCTGGGTTCACGCGCTGCATGAGCTGGAAACGTTTGGGGGGCGTATCTTCGACCGAGGCCCACCATATCGCGCCTGAGTTGTAGACGAGCACATCGAGGCGGGAGTATCTCTGTGCTCATGTGTGAGATTGGTGTTTTAGGAAGAAGCCAGATGCATATGTGGGGTGGCGGGGAGGGGGGAAAGGGCGATACGAACTTGTATTGTCTGTTCAACGAGGTTGGCGACGCTTCCCGGGTCGCGGACGTCTACTGCGATCGGTGTTGCGCCGCCGCCTGCTTCGTGGATCTCGCGGGCAACTGTGCTGATGGTGGATTGTTGGGAATTGGGGTTTGGTGGAAAAGGTGTGGCTTGCGAGGCATCGCTGGTGGACTTGGCGGCAACGACGACCGTTGCTTTTTAGTGATTGAAAGGGCGATGATTTCGAGAGGGTCATTACCTGCATAGCCATTCTTTGCGAGGTCGATGGCAATTTGGCGGCCGATGCCTCTTGATGCACCTACGACGAGTGCAACTTGTCCGGATCCGCTCATCTCAGGAAATCAGCTTCACTGCGTTGGTAGATATAAGGGACGATATTATTGAGAGGAGTAAGTGAGCAGTGAAGGGATGAAATGTCGTCGCACCTTTCGGGCGAACACGCAACTTGAGTATAGTCTCAAAATGAGTTCGCTGCAAAAGTCCAGTATTAGTTATGTCTTCGGAACCCGGCTGTTTGATGTTTTAAGTGATTAATGATCGCCAGGTTCAAGACCGGGCACCTCCCCCGGAGCTGCCTAACTGGAGCTACCCTTAGCTAAGGTACTACCCCAGGTTAAGGTACAACAGTGCCGAGGTATCCCACCCAGAGGCCAGCTTCACTTCATTCACCCACAATCAATCACCCTTCCCTTCTTGAACGAGATTTGAATTGCTTGCGCAATCGAACCAAGTCATTTTTCTCGGTTGCGTTGTTTGTCACCCAACCTGATCGAGTTTCTGCTTCTCCCTGGTCTGTCAGTGTCTTTAATATGGGTGGCAAGGTCGACGTTTACATCGACATTGGTAAGTTCTGGTCCGCGACAGATAATCCCGTTTGACTTACATGTGGTTCAAGCGTCCCTGTATAGCTACATCGCGTTCTACCACATCATACAGAACCAGGATGCTCTCGCAGCGCATGACGTTCATATCGAGTACGTTGAACACTCTTTTTTTAGGCTGAACCCATACTGATGAATCGTTCCTGGCAGCATTCATCCCGTTCTGCTTGGCGGTATAAACGCCGCATCTGGTAGGTTCCTCTGACCTGCTCGTACCCGCTCCAGCTTGACCGTCTCGCAGGAAACAAGCCGCCATGGACGCTCCCGGCCAAGGCCAAGTACGGCACTTTTGATGCCCGCCGCTCCTCCGTCCGCGTCGGCAAACCCGACATCACGACCCCTTCAAACTTCATGGACCGCAGCATGACGATCCTACCCCTCCGCGCGCTGCACTTCATCAAGAAGAACCATTCGGATTCTTACCAGACTGCCTGGCACTGGTTCCTCCACTGTTTCTGGGAACCGCCGAACCTGAACCTTACCCAGCCCCACGTCCTTGTCCAGGCGCTTGCTGACGCCCCGCGACACTACCCGCCTCGGCAGGGCGACGAGGCTAAGCTGTTTACCGAGGCTGAGGTGAAGAAGATCATGGAGGGCGCCGCAACCCAGGAGATCAAGGACGCGCTGAAGGCCAAGACGCAAGAAGCGATCGAGAGGGGCGCCTTTGGGGCACCTTGGTTTTGGGCTGTGAACGACCAGGGTGAGGCGGAACCTTTCTTCGGTAGCGACAGATTCCATTTCTTGTATGAGTTTCTGGATGTTCCGTACCAGGATGTGGCCATCCTCCCGCCAGGGACGCAGAGGAAAGACGCGAAATTGTAGCAAAGGTAGTTGAAACAGGGGGTATCTATTGTTTTTTCCCATACGTAAACGCCGAAATAAACCTATCATCGAACCAGCCAACACGTTGATGATCACAGTACATCTCATACACGGCCCGCGATCCTTGCGCGCCGGGCCTCCTCCTCTCTCTTCGCCTCGCTGCGCGCCAGGAAATCCTGCCTCTGCGCATACGAGTCCTTTGACCTGCCCGCCAGCTCCAGCTCGTCCTTGAGTCCCTCCTTGTCGACGAAACCCGCCCAGTCCATCTTGCTCTTCTCGACCGTGTTGAGCTTCTTAGCCTGCGCCTCCTTCTCGCGCGCCTTGATCCGAACCGTCATGCCCAGGTTCAGATCCGACCGCTGGCCCACGGTCTCGATCACGGGCTCGAAAGCCGATCGAAAGGCCTTCTTCAAGACCCGTTTCGGTTCCTCGGCCTCCGCGGGGGCACCGGCAGGAGCGTCCTTGCCGAGTGAGGCAAGGTACAGTTTCGCTTCGGCCGAGTCACGCGCAACAAGTTTCTCTTCCGTCTGGACTTTACCGGCGAAGTTGTAGGTTCGTTTGATGCGGATCACGTCGGAGGGCTCGGATGCCGGCGCCTCAGCCGGCTTTTGAGTCTCGTTCGCTCTCGCGGAGGAGTCTGGTTCTTCGGTAGTCTTGTCTTCAGTGGGCTGGGGTGCTGTTTGGCCAGACAGCATCTGCGCCCAGATCGCGTCGACGTCCACTGTGACCGGCCCGGATGCGGCCGTTATCTTTTTCTCTGCTTTCCTGTGGCGTCTGTGTTAGGAAAAAAAAAGGCTTCGCGCTTTTCTTTTGTCATCTGGGTGTCTACTAACTCTGCGGCGCGCATGCTGCGCGTCTTGACCAAGCCCCCTTCGCCCCCCTCATCTTCCTCGATGGGTTGTCCACCGCCGTCCCTTGCCTTCTTGCGCTTCTTCTTCGCCTTTTTGATCAATGCTTCATCGCCAGAGTTCTCGAAGCCGGCATCGTCTGCTTCGTCGCCGGTGGCCTCGCGTTTGCGCTTGTTCGTGATCGCAGCGTCTTCGCCTTCGTCTCCGGAGTCGTCCGCTTCGGAGTCAACGCCCGCGACGGCGGCATCTTCTGGCGCGAAATCCGAGTCCTGAGAGGACTCGTAGTCTTCTTCGTCGATCGTTGGGTCCGGTGGCATCTTGTGCTGTTGAGTTGGGTGATTTTAAGAGCTACGCTGTGTGTTTGGTCGAGGTGAAGATTTGAGCGGCTGTCGTCGGGACAAGCAAGAAGATTCACCGAGCTTTCGGTGAGCCTCGGGCTAGGCAGCACCAATAGAACCCCATAATTCCGGAATTAATCAACCTGACTAACGGACTCCGCAAAAGGCCGCTCCGCACATTTACGTTTTCGACAGCATTTATCACCGATTACTCCGTAAGTCAGGACTTCCGGAAATTATCGTCCAACTTTCATCAGTTTTAGCTGGGGGTCCGACGGTGGAATCATCAACACCCGATCTAGCCGGCACCGACAGCCTTAGCCGCATGCTCTCGCAACTTACCAGCTTTATTCAATCAGACGACAACTTCTGCGACGGCACCTCTTCCCGAGACAGGCCCATATTGACGCAAAGCCCAAGGACTTTATTCCAATGACTCTGAATCGCTCATTTAAGTGCCCAATCGGGCACCGCGCATGCGTTCCCCGCCACCCCCACGGAAGCTGCCAAGCTCTTCAGTGGGGGTCAGGTATAAATGTTCCATGATTCAGGGCATGATGATTTTCAAGCACATGGCCGTCTCTAATCTACTCAATCACCATCGCCAACGATGTCTCCTACCACAGAACCTCTGACTGAAGCTCAGAAAGAGCACTTCAGGACCAAAGGCTGGTTGAAACTCAGCAACTGTTTCTCAAAACAGCAGGCAGAATGGGTCGCAAAAGACGTATGGACGCGCCTGGGCATGGACCCGAACGACAAGTCGACGTGGAAACACCGGACAAACATGCCTCACCACCGTTCTTTCGACTGCTCCGAGTTCGCCCCCAAAGCCTGGGCGGCGATTTGCGAGGTCTGCGGCGGCGAGGACCGCATCGTGCCCGAGTCCAAGCACTGGAGGGATTCTCTCATTGTGAACCTTGGCAGTCCGGAGTTCGAGGGCCGGGACCAATCACCCCACGACTTGGACAACTGGCACGTCGATGGGGATTTCTTCGTCCACTATCTCGACTCGGGAGAGCAAGGGCTTCTCGTGATCCCGCTATTCACGGACGTTGTTCCTGGCGGTGGCGGGACGGTGATTTGCCCCGAAGCGATCCCGAAGGTGGCCAAGCACTTGCTGGACCACCCGGAAGGGGTCTCGCCGCAGATGGTCCCGCGCGGCCACCCAGACTTTGCTGCAGAGCGGAATCTGGACTGGTTCAACTCTCTTGCCAGAAGCTGTGACGAGTTTGTCGAGGCGTGTGGAGAGGTGGGCGACGTTTACCTGCTTCATCCGCTGATGCTGCACAGCGCTTCGCAAAACCAGCTCCGAAAGTTGCGCATCATTACGAACCCGCCTGTGTTCCTCAGGGAGCCACACCGCTTTCACCGAGCAGATGGATCTGAGTACAGTTTGGTCGAACAAGCGACACTGCTGGCTTTAGGGAAGGCATCGCTGCCTGAATGGGGAATCACAGCACCTAGGGAGTGGGTTGTCCCGGAGAGACTCAAAATCCAGGAGAGGATGAAGCAAGAGGAGTTGAAGAGGCTTGCTGTTGACACTCAGGACTAAGTGAGACTTAGATACACGGGTAAATCCTCTGAGATGGAGTTTAACCCAGTACTTACTATTTGAGAGGAATTCGTAAGCTACAGACGAGGTACAGCTTCTTCATCCGTTTGACAGGATTGTACGAGGTTCGACATAGCTCGGGCAAAAGCACTACTGTCTCGACAGTAACAGCGATTATTCCCTGTGAAGTCGCGCATCGATCCATACAAAATCCAATTCATATGCATTCGGAAACCAAATTGTAGTCCAACCATGCTGACATTTCAGTCCATCAACCTTTTCAGTCCATCAAGCACCATGTAAGTTAAAGCAAACTCAATTCCTACGAAAAGCTATGTCTAGACAGTATCTCACTCCCAAGGCACCTGACTGCGAATGTAGTATTGCGAAACTGCTTGCTTCCCGCATTCATCCGCTACGGAAGCTCAACCAACTCATCAGAAAGGCCTCTTGGCTTATTCCATACTCCAACATCACCATTGACCTCTCTACCATCTTGCGGTACTGAGCCGTACACCTCAACTGGTTCTTCCTGTGGCTCATGGACCACTCGAGTATCTGGATACATACCATCATCCCCATAGTGCGACTGCTGGTTTGTGGAAGGAAAACCCTTCTTCCTTCGGCGACGCGAAAAGAACACTGCCACAACTCCAGCGATAGCCAGTGCTACAGAGCCTATAGCTATTCCGACTTTGGCTCCAGTCGAAAAGTTGGAAGAAGTTCGCGTCTCCTCGCCATCGCTTGGAGGGCCAGTCTGCGCTGGAGGCTCTACTCGCACTGTTCCGTTCACCTCGTCGACTGTGAGGACTTTCCAAGCGCCTTTCCAAGATTCTTCCCAGTCGTTGTTCCCACCCCTAACCAAATCATCCCCTTCGGCAATGTCAGTCACGCTTGGCGACAGCTGGATGTTGGGCCCTGGTGCCTGACCGAGCCACCATTTGGACTGCCCCCAGTTTGCTCCGAGGAATGCATCTTGGAGAAATGCACGTCCCAAATTGTATGTTCCAGGACCTCCAGTGAAGCATGGGAAGTACTGAGTCGGGGTGTCGGCAAGGGGCTCGGAAAGTGTCAAGTTCAGGTGAAAGAACGGCACGCGTATCGTCGTCGTCTTCGTGTTGGATTCGGATAGAAAGGTGAAGGACAACGTCGATGCTGAAGAAATGATTTGGCTGTATTTTGGAGAAAATGTCTCCCAGATGTATAAGCCGAATTCGGTGTTGTACGTGACCGGTAAGTGGGAAGCGATGTTGTCGCAGGTCGACTTGGGAAGCGTTAGATACGGAGAGCATCCATCGACAGCCACACGGAGCCCGTTGCCCATAGAACTGTTTCCTGAACCCAAAAGACCATCTTTCCCGTTGAATTCGAACGGTGATGCTCCTTGGATGACATCGATGCTGATATCCTTGAGAGTAATAGGGCTCCGAACAAAAGTCCTCATCTGCTACCAGGACGTCACCGATTAGACGGTTCTGGTCATATCCACCAAACCAAAGCGATCCCGCCATTCGCGAGGACACTGAGCCGATATGCATGCTGAATGAGTTAGACGGCGTTTTCTTGTTGGACCACAACATGCCTGGGACCAGACTGGCATTGATTGGAAAGGATGAAGTGGTGAAAGACTGGTTGATTGTGTCGGCAGCACCCGTGCCAAGACACCCTACAAATGCTGGATACCAGGTTCCTCCTGGGTACGCAATCATTTGATTTTCTACCAGTGTCAAGCTGACACTATTGACCGTGTGCGTAGGTCCAGCAGCGGAGCCAGGCTTGAGTATCATAGAGTCCACCCACGACTTGGGTAGAGAGCCGCGAACATCCATTCCAGCCATCCACTCGTAGAGAGGCGGCCGATATTGGATGCCATACGCAGAGCCGGTACCGTCTTGAAAAGCCTGGGCTCGATTGTACGTCCCAGCTTTCGAAGCATAGCATCCATTCGAGCTGTTGAGTTTGCAATAGTCCGTTGCGATGATCAAAGACTGGAACGTATGTCCTGGGTAGAGAGCGACTTTCGAATCTTCTCCGACCATGACCTCAACTGCTTGCCAGGGACCGTCGGGGCCAAATGTTGCGGAAGACCAAGCTACTTCGAATGGCGCTGGGGACTGAGCACCAACGAAGATACTGAAATAGAAGATCCAACAGAGAACTTGAATAGATACCAATCTTTGAAAGCTGTTAGCCATGTTATAAGATAATAGCAAGCACCCTATGCGCCGCCAAAGACGACTGAAGAGAGGAGCAAGAAACGTCGATGAAACAGCAGAGACAAAAAGAAGAGTACGGTCAACACACCAACTGTCGAGGTTGGGCTGTTCGTGTGCATATACAGCTAAGCCTGCCGCCAGCTCCTCGTGCCATGGCCAACACAGCCTGCTAGGTTATTTGTCTGTGAAGCAGGGTTACTGCCTTTCCAACATGTCCAACTGGCAACAACTCGCAAATGAGCCTTTGGCGCTGAACCTTCCCCCTGGTATGTAGTCTTGTTCGTTGGCATCCCTGAGAACCCACTCAAATACCTAC
Organism: Colletotrichum agaves; assembly: GCA_036785465.1. Classification (NCBI taxonomy): domain Eukaryota; kingdom Fungi; phylum Ascomycota; class Sordariomycetes; order Glomerellales; family Glomerellaceae; genus Colletotrichum; species Colletotrichum agaves. The sequence goes on along the minus strand of JAXISO010000044.1, from coordinate 125,158 downwards.
CACCGCGTTAACACTGAACCAGCTTGCAGTCTTGGTATCATTCAAGTCGCTGTCATGATTTTGATGTTTAAGGAGACTCCTCCCGAAAACCTCACGTAATCGATTGACTTAAGGGCTCTGTCTGAGGCGAGACCTGGGATATCATAATTTCCATTGTTTAAGCATAAGCTTGTATGGCAAGGTTGGAATCCCGCTTTGCATACCTCATTCACCGAGTCGCCGTTGATGCCGGCGAACCCCAAGTGAGCCATGAACACCTGGTCGCATCCACTCCCGTTACGACTTACAAGGGTTGAAGGCGGTGGGAGAAGCCCTTGCACCCTCTGGATGCAGACAAATGGCACGATCGACGTCTCTTACGTCGCGCCAACAACGCGCCCAGCCCGCTGACTCTCCCATTGGGAACCACCAGAGTCGGTCTTGTCAAACTTATCAAATCAATGCTATCGCCTCTGTCAATGAAACGCATTTCATTCAAGAATATCACAGCATTTCACACCTCACAACTACGGCAAGGAGTGGCCACCCGCACTTGAGAGGCACATTCAGGGGGTCGCATTCCGGAGCGGTAAATGCTAGGATATCATTGGCTCTGGGCGCCAGCGACTGACGAGCTGCAACATGTAACCAACAAGATGATTATAAGCCCCTCTGCGACGGCAAGGGGCTGTCATTGAACCGAATTTCTCTCCTCCAACATTCGAGTCCTTGTGGATCTCCTTCAGAGCAAAGGCATGCATCATCAGTAGAGAACCTATCCAAAAACCGAGACACTCGCAGTACCTAGTTTCAACGCCTACGGACCACGTACACGAAGTTCACCGCATCATGTTCCTCCTCAGGTCTTGCCAGACTCTGCAGCCTGTCCTCTGGAGCATGCAATCGGGTTCTCGGGGACTGTTTATCACCACCGTTTTGAGTCTCGGTCTCATCTTTGTCAGCTCGCGCAACTGGAGCATCGGCAGGATCTGGTATGAGTCTGAACTGGAAGACGTCTCTTCGACTTGCCCTGCTATTCGATTAAGCATCCGAATGTTCCGAAATCTCTTGGTTTTCTTCGACGTTGGGACGTCGGTGCGCGACAGTGTTGAATTCGCTGTCCGACTTACTGCTATCTTCCTCAGCCTCTTCAATATTTCAACAATTGTTGTTCTCAATCAACAAGATATTGGAATCGGCCCAACTTTGCAAAGCTCAAAAGGCTCTTTGGGAAATCATTACCCAAACAGACGAAAAAACGAGGCATCGCCATTGCTATCCTGGATCGTCATTTTCTCTGCCTTCGGCACGTTCTCAGCAGCATTATGGGCCGGTGCCATGACACCTACAGCCAGCACCATGCTGGTGCAACAGGTCATTAGAGTCCCATCGTTCGACAACACATCATTGATCAGAGAGTACCCCGTAGAGTCCTCTCCCGGCCCATCGGTCACTACAAGGGACGGGCTCTTCTCATACTCTGTTGGTACCAAGCTCTTGAACTCGTTGATCGCGTCCGGGTTATCGGCAACAACGCTCGACTCAAAAGGCTCTTTTCAGGGAAAGCGAAAACTTGACAACACTCGGTTCTTCTATGAAGGAAGGTCATACGGCGTTGGATCCTCTGTAGGCATCGGAAACACTGCGGTGAAGGAGATGTCATCTGCCAGGATGTACCGCTTCCAGGAAATCGGATATAGCTCGCAGGTTGAGTGTCATTACAACAAGATCATGGACTTTCGCATCGACAGAGAATACCCTCACAGGACGTACGCTGTGACCGGTTTTCTCCCAGATACAGTCGGCAGTGCTCAATGGTCTGAGTACATTGGTTCTGGCCCGGATTCGATCGTTGCGATCGGCGTCGCCCACAGCCCCAAATCGCCTCGTCGATACATATCAATTGCCGCAGGAGAAAATTACAGAGCTCTCAACACCACCGAATGCACGATAGACTTCTCTCCCACTCTTTTCCAGGTCACGGTAGAAGGCAAGGAGAGGCGCATAGTCGTCTCCCCGTTGAAAGGCCTCGGGGTGAACGACTTTGATCCGCAACGTGCCTTAGCGCGAACAGCTATGAGGCAATTCGACTTGATGTCGAACAGTCTGACCAGCTTTCACACTTCGGTCCTTGGCGATGCGATTTTCTCGAGCATCGCCACTTGGAATATCACTCACAATGCAGAGGGAACTATTCCGGAAGCCAGTGCGACTTTGGCCGGCTTGCAGAACTCTCTGACGGCGATGTTGGACTCTATGCTTGAGGCTTATGGGGCGGCGCAGCTGATTGTGGGCAACTTCACCCAGCCCGTCGCCGCGGATGTTGCAATAGATGTATTCAAGTTGGGAAACAGGGCCATGATTTTCATCGTCTCGATTCTCAACGGAATGATCACTGCGTTGTTCTGGTTTAAGGTTGCTTCGAAAAGATCGAACAATGCAACAAAATGTTTATAGATAGGCAAACGCTGAGTCCCTCGATTCGTTTCTGGTAGTTTGGACACGGGAATTTCATGTATTCACGGGTATCGTCTGCCACAATTGCTCCAACGTGTAACTACAAGTTTTGACCGGAAGCCTGAGTCAAATGCATACCATATCTGAATTAACAAGACTTGGAACAAAGCACGCTGACGCAGCGATTATGCGCATATTCCCAGAAGCCGTCACTCTCTGACCGGCTACTTGCTTCAACTCAGAGACGGCTACTCCATCGGGCTTTCGGCCGCTGCCTAGGCAGCAACAACTGCATAAAGTCATATTCAAAGCATCACCCTATCCGTACTGAATAATACTGAAGGGCCGAATTTCAATCAAACAGAAAGCGTGAGCCACATGAAAGGATTCACATTCCCGGCCGAGACATAACACACTGTAGTTACGGAAACAAGACCCTTAGGTCTCAGCTGGAGCGTTCGCCAGCGGTCTGCAGGAGCATTCAGGATTCGGTATCGTCGTAGCCAATGCATGTCGGCAGTCCGATTGTATGTTTCTTCAATTGAATGTCTCTGAACACCTGAACCTACACATCATAGTGGGCATCAGAAGCGTCGAGATTTTGGAGCTCCTTGTAAACAGCAGGGTCAACCGGCACCTCAGCGAGAGTAAGCCTTAGGACGCCGCAGAAAGCTCTCAAGACATTTAAAGGCTTGCATTGCATTCATCGAATCCAGTGTATCTATCGGTGTATGTCCTAGACAAAAGATCGACAACAACAGACCAATCGGCAGAGAGTCTCCTACATTCAGGCATCGATTGAAGAGCCACCATCCTGGCGCAAAGGTCAGAAAGAAGTTTTCAACGTAGTCTCGAAAAAGGTAGTATTGGAAAGAACGACTTCGTACGCCTGTTGAGTCCTCGTCCGGATCTTCCACTAAGGTACGTTCCATTGCGTGAGTGCAAGAGCCGGTCGGAGCACCGCCCGGGGAGGGAACCGTAAGTTGGGCCGTTATGGAGGCCGCATTCAAGGTTTGAGGTACCGGATGAGCTAATGAGTCAGCCATTGTGTTTTTATTTTATTTTGTGTTCATTTTTGACGAAAGAATGCTGATAGAGTGGTCAATTAGATGGGAGCATAGGATATGAATGTCTCAACCGACACTGGGTGGACTGCTGTCTAATCACCGAATTTAACGACTCTGCCTGTTTGTTCAACTAGCTCTCTTATGAGGACTAGGACTGCCGAGTTTCCCAGCTCATCCACTTGCGGAATGGGAACTTTTCTCGAGGCACCTACCTCCGTGCCATTGGCTGAGGTGTGATTTCCTGCGAGTCCCAACCGTTTTGTGGACTCTTAGCTAGAGCATTCATGGCATCCTACACTCGGTTCATCAGCAACTTGAGATCGAAAACTTTTCGTCTTACACCCGTTCCCTTCGCCAAAACAGAGACAGAGCTTGAATTTTCCATATGTGTTTTTTGCTCACTTTGTAAGAAGTCGTCGGTAAGTATAGAGGGCGACAGCGACCATGACGCAGATTAGAGGTAGACCTTCGCCAAATCCTAGACCATACTCCGGGCCATGTTCATTTGACCAGAGGCCGTCTGAGACAGTAACCGCTCTCGAGTATTTTCCACGGTATGCTGGTGCAGAATCATGGGAAATTTGTGTGAAAAGACCGCTTTTCTGGATTGCTCCCCTGTTAGTTGGATGGTGTTGGCCTTCTTCGGGACCCTTGTAATCTGTTGGTTCATTCGCATCGCTTGCCGCCAACCTCCCTAATCTGTCTTGGATGGTGACCAAAACTCTCAAATGAACACTCTAGCCGCCACATATCCTTGCGCGAGATTTGGCGTCCAATCGAAAGTCGATGAGGCAGTTGTCCTTCGCGTTAATTGTGTGTGGACTGCATCTGACATGTTACCTGACGGTCGCGATATGCTTTCTTCCATTCCAAACCCACACCAGCCTTGAAGCAAACCCTTCAACTTCACTATGAACATACAGAGAGTCTACAGAGAGCCCGCCGAGAAGATCTTAGCCCGCGACATAGATCATGGACCAGAAGTGGTTCCAGGGCAGTACTGGTCGGTACCAGCTCATCATGGCAACGACAACGTACACTACGCGCAGCAGCCTGGACCGCCGCTGGTGGTAGAACGAAAGATATGCGGTCTACATCGTTCGACGTTTTATCTCGCGCTTGTTCTTGCGGTTTTCATCGTTGGGGCATCGGTGGGAGGCGGTGTTGGAGGCTCGCTGGCGGTACTCAACGCGCGAAAGTGAGATTCCTGCGCAAGCTTGAGTTGGAGTTAACAACGCTGACCTCGTGTCTTCAGACAAGCCGAGACATCTCGAACGACATCGGCTGCGACGATGTCCGCGACGGAAACGGGGACAGCGACAGAGACATTACCGGCGGCAACGGATTCAATAACAGCAACAGGCGCGCCAGCAGCGACTCCGACCACAACAATAATGACGAGCTCCAAAACAAGTAAAGATCGATTGACGGTGCCTACAGCGGGTGTGCTCGCATTAGATTGCCCCGATATATCAGGCAAATCTATGTCCGTGGCAGTGGGGAGTAAATCATACAGCTACGACATCGAGTGCGGCGTGGACAACAACGCACAGGCAATCGATATCATTGCTATCGTTTCCTACACTCTCCATGACTGTCTCCTGTCCTGTTCATCTTACAATGCGAACGGAGCGTCCGAGACCTGCGCGGGCGTACAATTTCATGCCGATCTCGGCGACCTGGTCTCCAGGTTCTCCGGCAATTGCTTTCTTAAGAACAAGAAGGGCACTGCTGTTGTAGACACAAATTCCACGAACTACAATCTACACGTATCGGGTATGTTAAGTACCTAGTACGCTCGGCCAGTAAGGGTAAATAGGCAATGAGACAGTGGCAGATGTAGATTTTTCTACCGACATCATCATGCGGCGTTTTTAGGCAGGCGACAGGGCTCTGGATTCGGTATCAAATGGCATTAATTCCACATTGACTTTACAGACTTACGTCTTGATCTTCCATCTTGCAACTTGATCTGACATTAATGACCAACTTCGTTGCTACGTATAGCACATCTCACAGTACGTCACCAAGAAGATCCATTCGAAGCATTGTCGAACCCTGCCAGGACTTTCAACGCCGCGGAATATGTGCGAGTCTTTTGTGAGTTTTCGCACTCGGAAGATTACGAGCTGAGATAAGTATACTGCCATCTAGGAGCCGCCAAATGGGCAGGCCTCTTCTTCGACAGATCTGTCCGCGTTCAGCCAATACCATTCAAGACTTAACGCGTAACATTGTCGACTGCGCGCGTAGTAAAAGATACTAAGTGAGAGGGAAAGATGGCCAAAGAACTTTGACAGACAGGAGGGAAACCATCTACGCCTGAGCTAAAGGAAGCCCCGATGAACTGCGTGATATATGACTCAGCGTGTGATCCGGCGCTGCATTTTCTTTCATCGGACGATCTTTATTCAGTCGGAGGAACCCGTACAAGATAAGTCTCATCGTGGTGGAAAGGCCGATTCGAAACATCCTCTTTAACAAACGTGTATCGATCCGAAAGACCACCCATCTCAACCTTCCCGTCTCATCCTTCATTTTTCTTAATAAGTCCATAAATGTCGCAAGACATAGTAATAGAACCCGACGCCGACGACCAGACTTACGCAATAAGGAGCTATGTACCAGGTATAATCAAAGGATCAAAGGGAGTTCACAATACTACACTCAGAAAAAATGAGCTCTAATTAGCTATCAGATCAGTCCACAATAGGACTACGCTTTCAGCCAGCATTGTCTCCTCAATCTCTTGAGGGCGTGTCTGAACATTATCTTGGAAATGGAGTTCCGACCAAGCCTTCAATAATATCAATTCTCTTCTGCATAGCTATATCCTTATGACGATTATGCAAATCCCCAGCGAGTCTACTGTTCTCGCAAGCGCGGTCACGGAAGCCAGAATGACCGACAGTTTCTATCTTTGGCTCAACATGATTTATCTCGATTTCCCGGAGTAGGGTCCTGTCTACCAGGGTCGAGAGCTCAGATTACGTCTCTGGTACTGTTTTCCAGACTCACGCGGTTCTTGTAACAGCAAGCCATGAATCTGCTGTTGACACCAAATTCCCTCGCGCTGTCTGGAGTTTGCAGATGTCCGCTAACATCGCATCCAATGTCAAGCTGTCTGACGACGTATCAAAGTCCCCAAGGAACGCGAAAACTTACGAAGTATAGGTGGCAGAACCGAAACTCTTCTACAGTACCAAGGGAGGTGCGATCGGAGAAGGCCTAAGGAACACCATTGAGATCGTGTCTGGCCCTGTGCTGTCTTCCATCCGCCGATGGGCGTGCGCTATCGGTTTTCCCTCGGAAAACCCCAAAATCAAAAGCATCCGCCGCGGAGTTTGGTGGCCAAACCGTGAAAACTCTTTGACAAGCGTCTGCCAACCCAGGGAGACCCTCGGCGTCGTCATTCTGCCAGGCCTCTTGTTCGTGAGACCACTATTCTAGGCACCGCACCTCTTGTGAACCACCCCCTATGTTTTCTGATAAGTCCTACGACGTCGCAAGGTGTGCCAATGCCGAACTTAACGTTTACGATACAATATTGACTGAAAATGTCTCTTACTGCCTGTGAAAGTCTTTCAGAGGCAGATCCATAAAAGCCGAAGGGATGGCCGCCGCGGTAGCTGAAATCATCTCACGAGCGTCTCAATGCCCTCTTCTCTTAAATCTCAAGAATTGAAGGCAGGTATACTGGTGACCACGGTTGAATGACTCGTCCTTAGCAAATCGCCATGCTACATGGCGTCAAACAATTTACTGGAACATCCTCTCGCATAACCCCGGGGCGAGCTGACCATCCAGAAGTAAACGGGGCGACTCGGGCGGCATGCCTGTAGGGATCGGCGATACCGCGTCGGTGGCCCAGAGAGCCACGTTCCAAATGGCTCGATATGACTTGAAAGCGTCCTCATTGAGTCGATGTTTTTGATAATCTCGATAATCGGTCCACGAGTGTCACACGTTCCGCCGCAAACTGACACGACGTTCAATACGCTGGCTTGTGCGTTCGATCTTTGCAGAAGGCCCAGACTGTCGACAACCTCGAGCCAAATATCTCTCGCGTCGGCAGCATCTTTGAGATTGGTCGCATCGCCGCCATACGAGGCTACGACATCTCCGTTGCTCCTCCCTGTCATCTGGGCTCCGTCTCCCCCGCTACGAGTGTCACATAGTATCCAGGTTGGCACCGCTATCCCATCTTCTGCAATTCAGGGAATGAGTCTCAGTATTGACAAGAATTCGATGGCCGGCAGTGAAGAACTTATCAGCTATATCGAGGACCTTTAGTTTAGAGTCCGGCTGATGGCCACATCGACACCACTAATGGCCCTCGCCTGGGCGTTGAGGTCGACGAGGCCAAGTTTCGGTGGCTCTCGAAGAACTGTGCTGCGAGATCAGAGCCACTCCTGACTTCAACGGCTTTGGTAGTGAAATTCGCCAGCGGTAGCTGCGCCGAAGAGTCAGCCCCAGCTCGCACTTTCAAGACGAGATTTCTCGACAGCTTAGGGGTCCATGGACCAGGTGTTGTTATCCTGAAGTGGGTAGTCATAGGCGGAGCAGTTCGTAGATCAGATACCTTACCTCGTAGACAGTGGATCAAGGCACCCTTCATTACAGCATGCCGTGTCACGGGCCATCTACACCTCAAATGAGAAAAACTGTACGTCCTCGGCGTAAACAGCTTCCCAGCTGAGCTCACGTCACAGACAAAGATTGCGTCATTAAATTGACAGTATTCTATTTTTTCTGCGGTAGTCTTGAGGCTAAGAGAAGAAGAGCAAACAAATCGTATATCAGGGGTTGTTCTGCGGTGCGAGCTGCGTTCCTAGCGCAACACCTAATTTTCGCTTAAGCGAGGACCCTTGCCGAACGGCTCCTGCCTGACATCACCCCATGGTTTGTGACTCTAGTCCCTATATTTCGATTCCGAGCATTCCTTTCCTGTCAAACTCTCGCTCCTACACACCTGCTGCCTACCGACCAAACCGGTATCATGAGCGACGAAGAAGACTATGTGGTCGAAGGACCCGAGCTCGCCGAGAACGATCCCATGCGCGCATTCCTTCCGGCCTCGTTTGGCAAAAAATCAAAGGAAGCTAATATCGCCGCTCAAATCGATCGAAGCCGAAGAGTAGCAGAGAAGCCCCGATCGGTAAATCCAAAGGAGGGATCTGCAGGTCCGCCAACAACTGATCAGAACGAGAGGAAACCCGACTCAGACAATGACAGTGACAGCGATGACGACTCCGACTCAGACGATTCGGACGATGGCGGCGAGTACCCGGTTTCCCACGAGCTTGTGCTGAAGACCCACGAGAGAGCGGTTACGACGGTGACGCTGGACCCGACTGGCGGACGACTTGTGTCGGCATCGCTCGATTGCAAGATCAATCTGCACGACTTCGCTTCCATGACTCCGAGTACGCTCCGTGCATTCCGCAATATCGACCCATGGGAGACAAAAGCTTCTGCTGCAAGTGCCGAGTCGCACCCTATCCATCATGTCGAATTCAACCACCTCTCGGGCAGCGTGTTTCTCTGCGTATCGGCGCATCCTCAAGCGAAAATCATGTCGAGGGATGGAGATATTGTGACAGAGTTCGTCAAAGGTGATATGTACCTACGGGACATGAACAACACGAAGGGTCATATTTCCGAGATCACAACGGGAACATGGCATCCCGCCGACAAGAACTTGTGCATCACTGCCGGCACCGACAGTACGTTGAGAATTTGGGACATCAACAACAAAAGAAGTCAGCGAGACGTGATTGTCTTCAAGTCGAAAGCCGCAGGTTCCGCTGGTCGCACGAGGATGACGGCGGTCGCATGGGGCTCGCCAGTGCAAGGCGGCAACAACGTGCTCGTGGCTGCAGCTCTTGATGGCTCGTTGGTAATGTACAGCGGCAATAGCCCCTTTTCGCGGCCGACCGCCGAGGTTCGCGACGCACACAAGCCGGATACCTGGACAGGAGGCATCGACATTTCCTCAGACGGCCGAATGGTGGTCACTCGCGGAGGAGACAACACGATTAAGCTGTGGGATACGCGCAAGTTCAAGACACCATTAGTTACCGTGGACCATCCGTCGACATCGGATCACTTCCCGATGAGCAACATCCGTTATTCGCCAAACTCGACTAGCATTCTCACAGGCTCCGCGACGGGAGATCTGCATATTCTGAACCCCGGAAATTTGCGCCCAGAGCACGTCACCCCGATTACGCCTGGAGCCCCTCTGATCACTGTCTACTGGCATCCGAAAATCAACCAGATCGTTACAGGGTCAGCCAACGGAGAGACACACGTACTATACAACCCGAAGATGTCAACACGCGGCGCTGTTGACGTCATGTCACGAGCACCGAAGAAGCGTCATATCGACGACGACCCGTCCCGCACAACGGACTTGTCGGTGGGAATTTCTGGCGACTCCATAGTAACGCCGGGCAGCGCGATGGCTGGTAGGAGGACGGGTGGAGTCACGGCTTCCGGCAAGTCCAAGGATCCAAGAAGACCAGAGGTGCAGCAGCAAACCCCTTTCATGAGGAACCAGCCAGACGAAAAACATATTGCAGAGAATATACCTCTAGCGAAGATGCTGCATGAGGACCCCCGAGAGGCTCTTCTCAAGTATGCCAATGCAGCGCAAAAGGATCCCATGTTCACATCGGCGTGGCAAGCAACGCAGCCGGTCACCCAATACGCGAACTTGAGCGACGAGGAAGAAGGCCCCGACAAGAAGAAGGTGAAGAGGTGAAGGAACAGCGCTGGCGGTAATAACTGAGCGAGATCACTTCGGAGGGGGGGGAGGTGCAGCATGGAAAATTTGGTAAAGGGTGGGAATGGTGAATTGTTGATAACTAGGGCCAGGGGCGGTCGATCCACGGGGCCAAAAGTTGGGACGTGAAATATAACCATGCGGCACGCATCGGTGACAAGCTCTCCACCCGAACATCGTCCAGACGAGCTTCAGTAGGAAAAAAGAAGCCTTCGTACGGAGTGGGATGCGCGACACGCAGGCACTGTGACTTGCAGCAGCATTGTGGACGAACATCCCCGCTGCTGCCAGCTCATCGGTTCATACCCAGGGTCCCTCTGTACGGGGAAGGAAAGGAAGTAACGCGACTGGACAACATGTCTGGAATGATGCGCCTCACCAGTCTAGCGGAACCCGTTTAAATTTTTTTACCCCCTTTCCTGTCTGTACCTTACCCTCCAGCGAATTATGCCCGTTCTTACCTCACCCAAGGCACTATACTGAAAGCGAGGAGGTAGTTGCCAAGCGGCATTCTCGGCGGCCGGCTGAGGCGTACCTTTAAGCGGCCAAGGTACCCAAGGTAAGGTACATAGGTAGCAAGGCATCTAGTTCCCGAAGCCAGCCAGTCGCCAGCCGGTGCCTGCTTGTTCCTCTGCCTGCAGCAGATCAAGGAAAAAACTGGCCCGAGCGCCTTCGCTTGTACATAATCAGCCTAGCGTCTCTTGCCTCAGGCACCAGCTTCTTGCTGTGCTGAAAATTACGGGGACCGCGTTTCACAGACCGCACCAACCATCAATGAATCTTGTCGTTGTCCTCACCTCTCCATCTCAACCGGCACCGCGCGCATCGAAAAATCGCCAAACCCCCTCTACAGGCATCGACACCATCTCGCAAAGTGTCCAGCAACCTTTTCCACGCGATTTCCTCGCGCATCCCGCTCGAGGCACCGCCCCGACGCCGCGCCCTGTCTGCCAACACGCATTTTTCGCCTCAACCACGATTCCCCCTTCAACCCGTTTTTTCCCCCACGCTTCGCGGCACCACATCCTATTGCTCTGGGGCTGAAGCTCATCCTCCATCTCGGTGAACCTTTTCCACGCGACCGACGTGTCTCCGAGCCACCCACGGCATCGCGCTTTCCACCCCAGACCGACGACGCCGCTCTCAGGCCAGCCCTTTCGTCGACGACGCGCCGTACTTTCCGTCACTACCAACGTTAGCCTTCTAGTCTCTCATTTCGCGACGAGCCCAGCGCAATCAACCTTCAACACGGCTCCACTTGTTTAACTACGCGATTTTCTTCGCATTATAATGCGCGCGAGATTATCGTTGCATCTCTAGAGATTCCAACAGTCCGTAAATTTGCAGTGAACACATTGCCCATCATGGCTTCCGTCCAGGCTCCGCCTGCCGTACAGCTCCCCGGCGCTGGCATGACTGCAACCACTCAACAGGCTCAAGAGATTTTCAACGTAAGGCCACTTCAGTCATTGCTTTCGATAAGCTTACATCCCGTTGATGGGGCGCTTCCCTGTTAAGGATAATACTAACATGAAGAAGAAATTTAAACAGATGAGAGAGAGCGGCGTGCCGAATACGGATCCCGAATACATCAAGGCAGAGCAGTTTGTCCTGTCCTTCCAACAACAAGCGCGGATGCGACAGAAGCAACAGCAATTTCTGCATCAACAGCAGCAGATGCAACAACAACGGCAGATGCAACAGGCCGGTCCGAACGGCGCCGTCAACGGTGCGCAGCCCGCTCAGCAGCAACCCCAGCAGCCTCAGTCCACGCAACCTGCGTCCTCTGCCGCCCTCGGTGCCTCTGCACTCCCCGCGCCAGCTTCAAATAACGCTGCCGCGTCTGGCTCGCCATCAACGGCGACTCCATCTAGCGGACCTGCTGCTGGTCAATTCAACCCGCAACAACTGAGCCTGCTTCGCCAACAGATCCATGCGTTCAAGTTATTGACAAAAAATGCCGGAGTGCCATTGCAGATGCAGCAAGCTATCTTCGCCCAACGTGAGCGTCGTAAAGCCATAGCTGCCGAGGCCGCCGCTCAGGCGGCTGCATCAACACCAGCAACAGCACCTTCGCGCGACTCAGTGCAGCCCGGTGCCAATGGTGCTGAGCCCAAATCCGAAGCCGCCCCTGAGATCCAAGGGCCGACATTCAAGACCGTGAAATCTCCATACGACGATCCTACACTGGTTCGCAAGTCCATTAGCCACTTCGAGCACACGCTACGCAAAAACCGCAAACTGATCCCTGGTCTCTTCCCGACTGGGATTGATTTCGACCAATTGCGATATGAGCGAGAGCTGATTGTCTTCAACCGCATGAGAGATCGTTATGCTGAGTTGAAGGCTACCCCGGCGAACATTGCTCACTGGGATACCACGAAGGACGACGTCGAAGTTGATGATAGTGCCAAGGTCAAGTCCATTATTGAGATGAAGAGTCTGGGCCTCTATGCCAAGCAACGTGCGCTTCGCGACAAAATTGGCCGGTCGATGATGTTTTACGATAATCTCGCCATGACCACGAATCGCTCTGGCTACCGTCGTGTAAAGAAGATGACCGTCCGCGAAGCAAGAATCACCGAGAAGCTTGAGAAACAACAGCGCGACATCCGGGAGAACCGCGAGAAGAAGAGACATATCGACTTCCTGCAGGCCATCACTCAGCACCGCAACGAGATCAAGAAGACTGCCGACGATCAGCGCAACAAGTCTGCTAAGCTTAACAAGCTCATGTTCTCTCAGCACTACAACATTGAGAAGGAAGAGCAGAAGAGAATTGAGCGCACTGCAAAACAGCGTCTACAGGCCCTCAAGGCAAACGACGAAGAGGCTTACCTCAAGCTTCTCGACGAAGCCAAGGACACTCGTATCACTCACCTCCTCAGACAGACCGACGGCTTCTTGCGCCAACTTGCCGCTTCTGTCAAGTCCCAACAGAGGAAGGCCCAGGCTGAGCAGTTCGGCGACGAAGTGATACAAGAGGAGGACGAGGAGCCGAGTGAAGTGGACAGCGACGACGAGGAGAGTGCCCGCAAGATTGACTACTACGCTGTTGCCCATCGTATCAAGGAAGAGGTCACTGAACAGGCCAATATCTTGGTCGGTGGAAAACTGAAGGAGTACCAGGTCAAGGGTCTGCAGTGGATGATCTCTCTCTATAACAACAACCTCAACGGTATTCTTGCTGATGAGATGGGTCTCGGCAAGACCATCCAGACAATCAGTTTGGTGACGTACCTCATCGAACGAAAAAAGCAGGAAGGCCCGTACCTCGTCATTGTGCCGCTCAGTACTTTGACCAACTGGACCCTCGAGTTCGAGAAGTGGGCACCATCTGTCTCCAAGATCGTCTACAAGGGCCCGCCTCTGGCCAGAAAGCAACAACAGGATAAGATCCGCCAGGGCCGGTTCCAAGTTCTACTGACCACCTACGAATACATCATCAAGGACCGCCCAATCTTGAGCAAGATCAAGTGGTTCCACATGATCATCGACGAAGGTCATCGCATGAAGAACCAGAACTCCAAGTTAACCTCCACGATTCAGCAATACTACCATACCCGATTCCGTCTCATTTTGACCGGTACTCCTCTGCAAAACAACCTAACAGAGCTGTGGGCCATGCTAAACTTCACTCTACCTACCATCTTCAAGTCTGCGAAGACTTTCGATGAATGGTTCAACACTCCTTTTGCCAACACGGGTGGCCAAGACAAGATGGACCTCACGGAAGAAGAGCAAATTCTCGTCATTCGCCGTCTCCACAAGGTGTTGCGTCCTTTCTTGCTTCGTCGTTTGAAGAAAGATGTCGAGAAGGACCTGCCAGACAAGACGGAGAAGGTCATCAAGTGCAAGTTCTCGGCTCTTCAATCCAAACTTTACAAGCAGATGGTCACGCACAACAAAATTCTCGTCAGCGATGGGCAAGGCGGCAAGACTGGCGCTCGTGGTCTGAGCAACATGATCATGCAGCTTCGCAAGCTTTGCAATCATCCTTTTGTCTTCGACGAAGTCGAGAATCTGCTGAACCCCATGAGTGTCAGCAACGACTTGCTGTGGAGAACCGCGGGCAAATTCGAACTTTTGGATCGGATTCTGCCCAAGTACAAGGCAACCGGCCATCGTGTCCTCATGTTCTTCCAGATGACAGCCATTATGGACATTATGGAGGACTATCTCAGATATCGCAATCTGAAGTATCTTCGTTTGGATGGTACGACCAAGTCGGACGAACGCTCAGATCTGCTGCGTGAGTTCAATGCCCCTGATTCTGAGTATTTCATGTTCTTGTTGTCAACCCGTGCTGGTGGTCTGGGTTTGAACTTGCAGACTGCGGATACCGTCATCATTTACGACTCCGATTGGAACCCTCATCAAGATTTGCAGGCTCAGGATCGCGCGCATCGTATTGGTCAAAAGAACGAAGTGCGAATCCTGCGGCTTATCAGCTCTAACTCGGTCGAAGAGAAGATATTGGAGAGAGCCAGGTTCAAGCTCGACATGGACGGCAAGGTTATCCAGGCCGGTCGTTTTGACAATAAATCTACTGAAACGGACCGTGACGCCATGCTCCGAACGTTGCTTGAAACTGCCGATATGGCGGAAACCGGTGAGCAGGATGAAATGGATGACGATGAGTTGAACATGCTTCTGGCTCGTAGCGACGACGAAATTGTCGTTTTCCAGAAGCTTGACGAGGAGCGGAGGAAGGATCCAGTCTATGGCGATGTCTCCGGCACCAAGCCCAAACCCCGTCTCATGGCCGAGGACGAGCTTCCCGACATTTACCTCGGTGACGGAAGTGTTGTGGAAGAAGAAGTGGAAACCAGCCTGGGACGTGGAGCCCGTGAGCGAACCAAGGTTCGCTACGACGACGGTCTCACGGAAGAGCAGTGGCTAATGGCCGTCGACGACGACGATGACTCTCCCGAGGCTGCCGCTGCACGAAAGCAAGCCCGCAAGGACAAGAGAGAGAATAATCGGCTGAAGAAGGTGGCTCTTGGCAACGTTCCTGATGCCTCGCCTTCTGCCAGCCGCGCCAGCACTGAAGAGGTGGAGACGCCCAAGAAGAGGGGTCGTAAGCCTGGCAGCAAGAATCAGGAGAAGCGCAAGGCAGAAGATGGTGACGATGAGCCACCCGCCAAGAAACGTCGCGGCCCGCAAGGCAGACCCAAAGCTGTCGCTTCATCTGCTGGGGCAGATGCGCCGCGCGTATCGCCACAACAGCGACAAATCTTGCAAGGCAGCTTGCGCGCTCTTTTCGATGGCTTGATGAATTTGGAAGTTGACGATCCTGAACCACCAGAAGAGGACGACGACGAATCGGTTGCAGGCAAGCGGATCATCATTGGACCCTTCCTGGCACTACCTCCCAAGCGCGACTACGCTGACTATTACTTGATCATTCAAAACCCCATTTCGATGAAACAAATCGAAACAAAGATCAAGAAGAACCAATACTACAGTCTGAGCGACATGCGTAAGGATGTCGACTTGATGTTCAACAACTGTCAGACGTACAACGAGGAAGCATCGTTGCTCTACCAAGATGCGCAAGTTCTCCAGGTTAGTGCTCAAAAGTTTGTTGGATGACAAGAGAGTGAAGCTGACCATGACTCAGAAATTCTTCCACGAAGAATTCAACAAGGAACTCGAAAGGCACGCCGAGTTGCGGGAACTCGAGGGCCACGGAGGTAAGGAGGGCTCTGCTGCGCCTAGTGGAAGCGCTAGCGCCGGAACGCCTCAGCCAGCAAGTTCCGGCACCAGGATCAAGCTGATCTCTTCATCTTCCAACGGCGCCAAAGAAGCAAATGGCGGAAACGACGGAGCCCAGAGCGACGAAGAGCCGTAAAGTCGAGCGAACGATTTGGATGTTTCAGAGGACTCCAGTAGTTGATGTTTAATGAACCTTGATAGAGGGGTTTTCTTCGGGCTCGCAGCAGGTTGAGGAAGTCTGAGGTTCATATGGCGCAATGCTGCTACTGGCCTCGTTGACTTCAGCACCATTCAAGACTGCTGCACATTTACAGGCGTAACGGTTTGGAAGGTTTTAGGAACGTGTATAGGTTACGGCGGGACGGCACTCGATACAATGAATACCATGGGCCAAAAATTGGCCGCAGACGCAGAAGCAGTCAAATGGTGGAGGGCGGCGGGGGTCGAAGGGCTTTGCCCTGGTTCGCAATGAGAGGAGATTCGCAGCAAGTTTGTTAGACTAGCAAGCAAGTGTATTTTAATAGATGTGAGCAACGACGAACTGGTTGACAATTCATTCAAGTATCATGGACATGGTGGTGATTAACGACATGATCTGAAGCGTGCTAGATGTGATAATGTTTGCCACGATATTACCCGTTGGAATAGACAACTTCGGCCTCGGCGCATTTGTCTCATAAGCTCATTTGTCCTCCCTGGGACGATGTAGGGAATGGCCCTGTCTCATTGGGTGTCAATCGCAATTAACCCAATCGCCAGGAACCTTCATTTTTCCCGCCGCGTTGATCTATCTGGCTTAATAGAGGGGGGCTGGGGAACACACTGGATGATTGAGGTTGGTCGGCAACCGGGTCGGGGGTGGCGGAGCGCCGACCTCTCTCATCTTCGCACTCTCATCTCACTTACCTCCAAGTCCATCTCACTGGCCGTGGTCGCGTGTCGCAAACACCAGTCGAAGTTCTCTCCTTGTCGCAACACACCTACATCAGCAACTACCATCGAAACCAACGTCGTATTTCATCGGAAACCGGTCGCGTTCATCGGCGCTGCGTGAATACGACCTTTGCACCATCGATTTCCTTGGGCCCGCGTATTACAGAAGCCCTCCAGCAGGACGTCCGTTCGCACGGTTCTCACTTTCTGGCTTGAGCGAACACACACACACATACGCAACTGGAGCTCGGTCACGGCGCTCGCTGGCTCACTCACACGCAGGGTCTCTTCTCCCGCTCTTTCCTGAGGGACGTCCGGTTGGCCCGCGGCGACGTCGTGCGTCGTGCGCTGGGCATCGTTTCTCGTTTGAACTTTCCCCCCCCCTCCCCCTCACCACTCGTGGTTCGCTGGGGAGGAGAGGCCCTTCTCGAATCCGATACGTGAGACGCTTGAGATGGAGGACACGTCCCCGTCCGCCCGCGGCGGCGATCCGGCAGCCAAGGGACCGCCAGCGCCGCCGCCGCCACCAGGGCCAGCACCAGGGACAGCAGGAGCTGCATCAATATTACCAGACGACATTTCCTCTGCGTCGTCAATGTCGGACGAGGAGGACATGGGCCGATATAGACCACCGACGCCCCCGCCCCAACGCCGGCCGCAACATCAGCAGAATAAGTATTCGCCCATACCGCCGCCTGCACCGACACCTTTGCATCCACAGCCACGATACAGAGGGAGTAGAGAGCGGGACGTGAAGATTGACAGGAATCGTGAGCGAGAGCTGCGCGATCGCGAGAGGGACAGGGAGAGGGATAGAGACAGGGATAGGAATAGGGATAGGGATTTCCCCAGGGATCGCGACAATAACGTCCCGAGAAGTCGGGACAGAGAAATAGAGAGCCCTCGGAGCCGCGACCGTGACCGTGACCGGGATAGAGAAAGGGATAGCCCTCCCAGAGATGTAAAACGATACAGCGCTGCCGCGGACCCATCACACCTCCGTCGCCAAAGCGTCGCCGCGAACGAGAGCAACTCACACCACAACGGCTCCAAACGACAGAGCATCACGGAGCGGCTCAAGAACACGTGGATGTCGCGCACGGCGAGGGAGCCGACGGGGCCATCCGTCACCGCTCCCTCCCGGCGCGCCTCGTCCGCCTCCACGGCGGCCAGCAGGTTCAACCCCGTCGCCCGGGTCCGCGAGTGGCTCGACACCTGCAACGACGAGCACGGCGACCACTGCACCGGTCACCCGGGCGACACGTGGCGTCCGATATGGCTCATCGACTCGGTGAATCGGTGTCTCGTCAGGGCCAAGGCGACGGACCGGTACATTGCGCTGAGCTACGTCTACGAGCCGCCGCTCCCGAGCTCGAGGGGCCCTATGGAGACGCTGAAGGAGAACCTCGACGCTTTGACGGCGAGCCTGGACGATGCGGATATACCGCAGACGATCCTGGAT
Source organism: Colletotrichum agaves (assembly GCA_036785465.1). Lineage (NCBI taxonomy): Eukaryota > Fungi > Ascomycota > Sordariomycetes > Glomerellales > Glomerellaceae > Colletotrichum > Colletotrichum agaves. Next base: position 106,755 of record JAXISO010000044.1, on the reverse strand, counting down.
GCGATGTGGCTGGCGAGGAAGGTGGGCGTCAAGTATTTATGGGTCGATCGGTTCTGTATCGTGCAGGACGACGATATGGAGAGGGAGGAGCATGTCAAGAATATGGCGTACGTGTTTGCGAACGCGTACCTCACGATCGTGGCTGCGGCCGGGGACGCCGAGAGCGGGTTGACGGGGTTGTTGAGGCGGCCGCCGGCGACGAAGGCGCCTGGGAAGATGAGGCACGAGGACCTGGTGCTCGGGTCGAGGTGGGCTGGAAGGGCGTGGACTGTGCAGGAGGGGATGTACTCGAGGAGAAAGGTATTCGTGTTTGAGGAGTCGGTGACGTGGGAATGTCATTGTGAAGTGTGGCAGGGGGCGCCTGGGGCCGGGGGCAGGTTCAGCAAGATCTTGAAGGGGGGCAACAGGAATCAGCCGTGTTTGCAAAGGACGTTCCCTGCAATGACTGGGTACCTGCATCCCGTGTGGCCCGACATGGACGAGTATGCGAGGATAGCAATGGTCTACAGCGCGCGGAGGGTCACGCTCATGTCGGATACGATGAGGGCGCTGCGGGGCATCACGACGGTGCTGTCCAAGTCCTTTGCGGGAGGCTTCATCTTCGGCATGCCGGTGTCTATGCTCGACATCGCCATGCTATGGCAGCCGAGAGCGATGGTGAGGAGGAGGATGATGGTGCAGCCCGTCACGGGGCTCAACCCGCTTCCGAGTTGGAGTTGGCTAGGCTGGCACTACGACGGTGTGCCTGCGGACATGACGCTTTGGAGGGCGGCGGCGGATTACGTGCAGGATGCGCCGCCTTCCAGGAGGGGGGACAAGCGGTTCAAGAGCCCGTACGCATTCCGACTGAGACCGATGGTCTCTTACGAACTCACGGACCGAGCGACGTATACGCGACTTTCGAATGACGGACTGATGTTTCGGGACCGGAGGCATCGTAGGACGCAACCTTTACCGGCGGGATGGTCGAGGAGTGGCGGCGGCGGCGGCGGCGGTTTCAGATATGCCGGCGATCCGGAGGTCGTGTTTCGGTACCCCGTGCCTGTGGGCGAGATGAGCGAATCGGATCCGGCGGCGGCACCGTTGGCGGATTACTCGATGAGCGCGACGCTGCTATCGTTTAGTACCACGGTGGCATACCTGGAAGTCGACTTCGCGACGGCGAGGAACGGGGCTCCGCCGGAAGGCAAGGGCGCGGCCGCCGCTGCTGCTGCCGGGGCTGTCGGCGCAGGGGGCGTCGGTCCCGCGGCCGGGACGGTCGGGTCCGGGAGGGGTTTCGGGGTGCCGTTGGCGATTGGGAACATCTGGTCGCGGAACGGCAAGTGGTGCGGCAACGTGACGGCGCACGACAGCTGGTTGGGACTGCAGTGCGCGAACCACGGCGGGGAGGAGAAGCTGGAGTTTGTGGCCATCTCGACGGCGAGCGAGAGGGGCGGGAGCCATGTTTTCGATATCAACGCGTTCCGGGACAACATGGACGAGGACGAGATTGTGGACTTCGTCAACGTGTTGTGGGTTGAGAGGGTCGGTGGTGTATGCTATCGCAGGGGCCTGGGGCATGTGGTGCAGAGGGTTTGGGATGCCGTCGCGAGAGACCGGGTCGATATACTGCTCGGGTGAATGAGCTGGGAACGTGTGGAAGAGTTGTTTTGTATAGATAGCTAGCTGTATGAACTAGCTGATTCTGGATATGAAGAGCTGTTGATCCAATCTAGCAGTAATGTTTGATGCTCTCAATAAAATGTGGGTGGCTGACTGAAGATAGCTTCATGTTCCTCACCTGATCGTCAACCCGGAAAGACGGCTCGTGGCAACAGGCAATAAGAAAAGCATCCCTGAGACCACACGTCGACTATAGCCAAATGGTAGGAGGGGACGCTCGTCTCCCTCGACCAACGCTTAGTACCACTGACTTTCTCGATACTCCGCCGTACAGAATCGACCCAATGTGCTCAAAGAGCCACTTTCTCATCATCGCAACTTGAATGTGCAATGTTAAGTAGCGTATGCGGAAATAGAACTGGTTGTGTCAGATTGTTTGACTGCAAAAGAGAAATTTAATCAACAGAAATATGGGGGAATCAAAAATTGATCGTGGCAGGGCTCGAACCTGCGACCTCTCGCGTCCTCCTGCAGATGTTGCAGGTTTGTGAGGCGAGAATCTTAACCAACTAGAACACACGACCGAGCTTGAAGTTTCGTTGGTAAAGGTGATACCATAAATCGTCGTAGTACTGCGCAAATGTCCGCTGCTGGCACTGTGTAGGACGGAGATGTTAACGGCGCCAGCCAAGCCTGAAACAACACGATAAAGGTCTAATTACCATATTTTAAGAAGTCAATTGATGTCGTAAATAAAGTGAAAGTCTTCTGCCATTTGTCTCGAATTGTTTTGGCATGACTGGAAGATTCGACTCAGACGTTGGCTGATGTTGCGAAATAACAGCACGCTGACGTGTACCCGCTGAGGTACACCACCTATTCTACCTCAGTACTGATTTGACATGAAATTTGAACAATCCCAGGCTCTAAACCTTGGTATACCTCTACTCAAGTTCTCAACTCAGTGACAATGAGGTATAGGTTGCAACTTCAAAATCACACAACATCGAGCTACACAAGCCCAAAAGTTAGGCCGGTACCGGTCCGAACCCCACCATGACACAAAACTTGAACAGGAGGGGTTCAGTGGGCAGCAGTGACGCATCTCAAGAAGAGCCTCCTTCTACAACCACATACAGAAGCAGCAAACCGCAATGACTCGATTCAGGCCGTGTATAGACCTGCACGCTGGGCAGGTCAAGCAGATCGTTGGCGGCACACTGGACAGCACGACGGCGGAGCTCAAGACCAACTTCGTCTCGACACACCCTCCGGCCTACTTCGCCCAATTATACCGCGACCATGAGCTCACCGGGGCCCATGTAATCATGCTGGGGCCTGGCAACACGGAGGCCGCGAGAGAGTCGCTCAAGGCTTGGCCCGGCAGGCTACAAGTGGGCGGTGGAATCAATGACAAGAATGCAAAGGAGTGGATTGAGGCGGGCGCGGAGAAGGTCATTATCACTTCCTACCTGTTCCCCGAGGGCAAGTTCAGCCAGGAGAGGTTGGACGCAGTGCTCGAGGCGCTTGAGGGCGACAAGAACAAGCTTGTGATCGATCTGAGCTGTCGGAGGCGCGGGGATGATCGGTGGTTTGTGGCTATGAACAAGTGGCAGACCATCACGGACATGGAGGTCCATCAAGGTCTGTGATCTAGCATTGTGCAATTTTCAACGATATGTTTGGCAGCGTGGACGCGGCTGGCTGACTGAAGCATGACGACCAGAGTCTATCAAACAGTTGGAGCCGTACTGCTCCGAGTTCCTGATCCACGCGGCGGATAACGAAGGTCTGCAGAAAGGTATCGACGAGAGGCTCGTGGAGAGGCTGGCTGAGTGGTGCAGCGTGCCGGTCACGTACGCGGGCGGCGGCAGGAACCTGGCGGATTTGGAGACAGTGAAGAAGTTGAGCAAGGGCAAAGTGGACCTGACGATTGGCAGCGCGCTGGATTGTTTCGGTGGGAACGGTGTCAAGCTTGAGGAGTGCGTGGAGTGGAACAAAGGCCAAGGGCAGTAGTCGTGTATTGAAAAAGTAAAACTTTGAAAGCTGTTGGGGTGACAGGCGTCAATTACATCAGGCGGGCGACCGACCGTGCGACTGGGACGATGGCGGCGGCGGCGGCGGTGTTGTTGGTGGTGGTTGACGATTTGTTTCAGCCAGTGCGACCAGCAACGGGGCAGCGGCGCTAGAAAACGGAAGGAAAACAACAAGAAGTTACTTCAGCTTCCGTGGTGGTAAAACATACGAATGGGCCTTCAGACGCTCTTGCTGTTGTCTATCTCGGGCACCATAGCAATACGACGAGGCTACTGGGGACGATTGGCCCGACCCATTCTGCGAGTTTTACGTACATATATATGTAAGTAGGTAAGGTAGGTATGTAGGTACATGAGGAAATGCACGATCGAGCTCTGTTTATTCTCCTTCGTCTCCGATCTTCTTCCTGCCCCTCCTTCTACATACCTTAGTATCTGATGGGGCGGCTGAGGCAGGAAGGAAGAAAGGAAGTAAGGGGCATACCTAACTAGTATACCTTAGGAAGGGGAAGGGATTGGGGGCAGATGGTGCACCTGGCTTGCGCGGAGAGAATGGAGTCGATTCGCGCGACCTGGGGCTATCCATGGCGTTTGCACCGGCGGGGGCGGGGACGCGATGGTGCTTCTTTCCAGGTACCTCAGCTACCTGTCTTGGGAACAAACTCCGGGCGATCAGTCTTGGGGCCGACCAATGTACGGGGACGTACTGCTTGTGAGGCACTTCTGAAAGGCTCGAATGGAACGACAGGAGCTAACTGACTACTAATAAAGGTAAGATGACTTGAGTCGAAACTGGCAATGTTCAGACTTGAGCATACGAATCCACTAAGACTCGAACGAGAACACGCCAGACGGACGGACAGCTGCAGCTAAGCAACCCGAGTCGCAAGTCCGAGGAGAATCTCACTCATTGAACTGATAAGACAATACCGGCAATATGGCAATATGGGAAATCCGCTGGTCGAAGGGAATCGTGATGCCGACTCTCCCCATGCAGCATGTAATTACCCGCTAACACCTCTATGGGGAAGGTCTAACGCAAACCAAGAATCATGCTGCTCCATTAGACTCAGAAACCAATTTATAAATCACAAGGTAAACATCAAGAGGGCGCCCACAACACACAGGCACAGAAAGAGGACACAGGAGCCGGCCCCATCAGACTTGATACGGGACGGCAATGCCCTAGAAGGACAAAAGCACGACATCCTGTGGCAAACGGAAGCGAGCTGCTGGCAAGGGACGGGACAAGGAAGTGATCATGATGACTTGATCGAATGCAGGACCCATGCTCGCAGCCGTGTTGTTGGCCAGGCGAATGAAGGCATCACAACATCAACATGGTGGGGAAAAAATCGATGTTCCAGCTGCAGGTTATTGTTGACCTTCACCTCACAAAGCAGACGGGTGTGTCCAGCCCAGGCAGCCAAGTAATACGTAGGTAGCCGGTTGCTTCTGGCTTCCAGTGCTGCTTGCTGCTTGCTTGCTTTTTCTCCTCCCTGCAGTCGCTTAGTGCATTTCAGCTATCGGATGGACTGCTAAACCTGTCGTTTCTAGTGGCTCGTCGTCGTAACTCGCTAGAGCCGCTGTTGAGCGTCAAGAAAGAGTGGGCACGTGCAGCAGGAACCACGCCCAAAGCCACCTCACCTGTGGTGGACCGTGGTGCTCTCAGTGGGTTCTCCCCCTCTGTCCAAGGTGCTTTACGGGCTACCAACCCCCTCGTCTTGCTAAAACACCACGTCGTCAGGAGCAACGCCACCAACAAAGAGCTGCATTTCTTGTTTGTTTACTTCTACCCGCCCGCGCACCAATCACCGCTTCCCCGCCTCAACCTCCATTGCAACCGCCTGTCTGCCCTTAAACAACAAGACAACCACACCAACCAACAACACCAGTTGTTTTTTCTTGCTGCTTCTCATCACATTTTCCCGTCGTCAGGAACGCTAACTTTATCGTTGCTGCCATTTTTGGCCGCAGTGCCTTTGCTCTTTTTTCGTGTGTGTTGCCCGTTGTTTTGCGACCCTCCAACGCTTCCCGCCCCCCCCTCGACGTTCTGCTCATTCCATCCCACCGCCGAACCCCTTCTTATCATCCTCTTCGATTATAACCAGCATCGGAATCTGAACGGAGAACGGAAAATTATCAGAACGAGTGACACTACGTCAAAACATTCATTCTAGCACAACCTTCACGACAACGCGTTTTCCCCTTTGTGTCTTGCGAGCGGTCCCGATTTCTACGACAATTCCCGAGAACAGGTCACGCCGCAGCAGAGCTCTATCCGACCCTGAGTTTTCTTTCGAGCATTGATCGCCAATACCATCTACCACTGCCTCTATTTCCCCCAGATGCGCCTGCGCGGCCGTAAAGACATCACCTAAAATGGCATCTTCCGAGGAACCAGTAAGTCAACTATCACTGCATACCCTGTCATCAACCCGCTCTGTCGACTAACACGTGCGCCTCAGGTGCACCCTTTGCGCATCTCCAAGGGCTCAACTGGCTCGACGGGCTCTCCGCCTCCCAAGGTCCCTCGCGCACTCTCAGAACTGTCCCCTTCCGACCACAGGCGGAACTCCCCTAGTTGGAAGCAGCCGTCCAAGGTAAGCGGATCGTGTCTCAGACAACCCCCGGCCCAGAATTTCCTCTGACAAACGCCGCGCAGAAGATGACTCTGAACACCGACTCCTCTCCATTCCAGTCGTCGCCCATGGAGACCACCACATCGCCTAGACTCTTCTGGCAGAAGCGGAACCTGGACTCTATCAGCACCGAGAACCAACACCTGTACAGCAGCCGCCACGGTTCGCCCTCACCGACACGCCGCACGTCTATCGAGCGCCTTCAAAAGGCTTCGCGCGTCAAGAACAGCAACATCCTGGCTCTAGAACAGAAGCAGGAGTACGACCCTACAAGAGTGCCTCAGATCGAACGCCCTCTCGCCAATTACCAGGGGACCGCCTATGGCTCGTCCACAGCCCCGACCGCCATCATTAACGGGCTTAGGTCCTCGGACTCCCTGAACAGAGGTTTCGGACACCAGCGCAACAACAGCAGCAGGTCGAGCATCCCTATTTTCAGCCCGGCAACAAGCCCGACCAAGGCTTCTGGCGACATTACTCCGATGCAGGAGACATTCTCCAGCCCCCCCAAGAGCCCGGGCAAAGAGCAGTCATCACCAATCAAGTCATCTCTCTCTAAGAGCAATTTCAAGAGCAGCTTCGACCCCGAGACTGGCACCTGGTCCGCTGACACGTCTTTCGATGATCGAGAGCTCCCTTCTGGCAAGTCGTTGCACCGACACGCCAAAAGCGTTACGTTTGACGCCGCTCCTCCCCAGATCAACGAATATGAAATGGCTACACCAGATATCTCCTCTGTTGGATCCAACTCGCGCGAAGGAAGCTTCGACTCAATGGATGACGAGGATGATGACGAAGAGCACTACCACCTTGGTGACCATGACATTGGGGAGGATAGCTTCGATGCCTCGCTCGAGGACACGGACAAGACGCCTGTCGTCGGCCCTGATGACTGGAAACAGTCGGCAGAGCGCATGGACGACCCCTTCGAGAGCAGTCCTATGCCGGAGAACCAGCCTGCTCGCCTTGGTAGGCCAGAGCATGTCCGTTCCGACTCCTCTACTTCAGACCATCGGCCCCTACCTCCGCTGCCCGGCATGGGTGGCTCGCTCACCCGCAGTGATTCTCGTCTGAGCGACTCGAGAGGCTCGCCCGGCTTGTCGGCCACCGCCGAGCGGATGCTTGGCGCTCACAGAAGCCTTCCTTCGCCGCCTCCCGCAGCTGCGGCTTCAAGCAAGTCTGAGATTCAGAGCATTGGTAACGGCAAGATGTCTCTGGAGGAGAGACTGAAGCTTATGATGCTTTCAGACGACCACAAGTCTGCCAACGAGCAGCAGAGAGAGCGACGTCTCCGACGCGGTACTCAACGAGATAGGTTCCAGAGCCCTTCGTCCGAGACTGAGACCGCTGAGTCGAGCATGCTTGAGGCCGACGAGGAAGATGATACCGTCGGTGACATCTCCGCTCTGGATGACTACGAGCTGCCTGAGCGCATCTCTCGCGAGTCCATTCTGCGCCGTGTCAACACCGGCGAGACTGAGCAGAATGGAGGTGACTACTTCTCTTCTCCCGCACCAAGTTCTAGCCCTGAGCGCCCAACGTCTGAGCGCCGTCTGCCTCTGCCTCTGGACCCTGATGTTCCTATTCCTTCCACGGAAGACTCCATTATGGAAGGTGAAGTGTCTGACTTGTCCGACGAGGGCAGTGTGATCATTCATCGCGATGAGGACAGCGATGCTGAGACAGAGTCTATCACTGATTTATACGCACGCTCAGAGGACGAGAATGATGCCGATTCTGCAAGCCATTACTCGGATGGCCCTGCCCGCCAGCCAGAAGTCACTCAAGTTGACGAGGATATTCTCACTCCACGCGCTGCCAGCCCCCAGGAAGCATTCCAGTCTTTCAACATGGCTTCGGAAATAAGGCCTCTCGAGCTCAAGGCCGACAAGACTGGCAATACCCCTACCGAATCTCCTGTCGAGTCTCCAATCGAGGCTCCTGCTAAAGAAGCCACTCCCGAGCCCGCGGAGGTTGTTGAGCCTGAGGTTGAGGAGGAACCCGCCACCGAACCCGAGCAGGAGAGGCCGACGGACCCTGCAGATCTCAGGTCTAGTCTGCCCTCCATGAAGGATAGCGGCAAGGAGAATGAGTTCTCCAAGGGGTTGCACTCGTTCATGCTGCCTCCACCTACGGAGCCAACCGCTGAAGACCTGGAGGATCTCCAGCCGCCCCCCAAGATGGCTGACCTCCAAGCTCAAATGCGTCCTACCACCCCCGTTCAGCCTCAGGGCTTGTACGATGGTTCTGGCTGGGGAGAGCCGGAGGATGAATACGACGAAGAACCCGGTACGCCCGAGTCCGTCATTCATCGTCCGATTGAGGACTCGGACGAGGAGGAGGAGGAGTTTGATGAGTCCGAGATCCAGATCCCTGAAGAAGAGCCTCTGGAAGCGCCTGCCATTCCGGAGCGCCAGGCAACCATCAAGGCCTCCGGCTCCAAGCTGAAGACCAGACCTTCGAACACCCCGTCCGACATCATTGCCATGCGGGAAGCCCGGCGTCAAGTTAGTCGCGAGGTGCCAGATATTCCCCCCATTCCCGAGCGCCACCGCAACAGACTGTCGCGGGACCTCACAGGAGAGCCTGACATCGGCGACGACTACTACATGCAACGTCACCCGAGCTTCAAAAAGCGGAGTCTTACTTTGGATCTCGACTTCGGCCTCAGCCTTGATCAGGATTTCGACCGAGTCATCGAACAACAAAAGGTTGCGTTCTCTCAGCAAGTTTATGAAGCTTCCCAGATTGCGAGTAGAAGCCCTAGCAGACAAGCGTCCAGGGCGACCGCAGCCGACCGCCAGATTGTATCAGGAGAAAAGGTATCACAGAATGCTAACATCAAGTCTCGGAATCAGCGCGGATATCTTATGCGTCAGAATACAAAACTTGTCACCGCAAGTGATAAGGAAACGGATGACATGTGGAAGACTCGATCGGCCGGCAACTCGCCGGTCAAGACTGACCGTCCTCAGTCATGGACCGTCGAGCCCTGGAATGGTAGGCCCAGACAGAAGAGCGTACGACGATCGCGTGCCCACACGAGCGGACCCGTACCGCCTCTGCCTGGCCAAGAAAGCAATGCTCACACACTCAACCCATTGGCTGAGGAGGACTTGAACCCCGAGCTTGCCACCGAGGAGAGCGGAGAGCGCGGCAGACTCTTCATCAAAGTATTGGGTGTAAAGGACCTCGACCTCCCTATCCCCAGAAGTAAGTCCCATCATCATCAGAATGCCCCCGCACGATTCTAACAGTCAAAAGACGAGAGAACTTGGTTCAGCCTGACGCTCGACAATGGTGTTCACTGCGTCACGACGGCCTGGCTCGAGCTTGCTCGCAACGCTCCCATCGGCCAGGAGTTCGAGCTTGTTGTGCCCAACGATCTTGAGTTCCAGCTCACACTGAACGTGAAATTGGAAAAGCCATTGCCAAAGAAGGTCGTCGTGCAGTCTCCTACTAAGACCAGCAAGCCCAAGACGTCTACCTTTAGCAGGGTGTTCGCGTCACCCAAGAAGCGGAAGGAGATGGAACTGCGCGCACGTGAAGAAGAGGAGAGGCAAGCCGCCCAGCAACGAGAGGCCCAGGCCAGACAGATGAAGGTTGCGCCGACTGCCTGGGATCTGCTTTCTCCTCTCGCAGCTGAAGACGGAAGCTTTGCCCGTTCTTACGTGTGTCTCAAGGAGCATGAGTCTCGCTGCTACGGCCGTCCCTACGTTGTGAACGTTGCCTGCTTCAACGAGTGGGCCACAGAAGAAGCTGCTTTCGCATCTAGCGTCAAGAGCAAGCGTGGCAACACCGCTGTGGTTCGTCGTGCTCCGTATAAGATCGGAAAGTTGGAGCTTCAACTTCTCTTCGTTCCCCGCCCTAAGGGGTCGGCCGATGATGACATGCCCAAGAGCATGAACTCTTGCATCCGAGAACTCAAGGCTGCCGAGGAGCGTCTCTCGAAGAATTGGGAGGGCCACTTGAGCCAGCAGGGCGGCGATTGCCCGGTAAGTCCACGCCAACCTGCCGACATGGAATTTGCGCTGACATCCTCTCAGTATTGGCGTCGTCGCTACTTCAAGCTTGTTGGTCCCAAGCTGACCGCATACCACGAGGCTACCCGTCAACCTCGCGCCACCATCAACTTGGCTAATGCCAAGCGCCTGATCGATGACCGTCGGGCACTGACCGAGAAGGAGACCACCGGCAAGAATGGCCGCCGTCGCAGGTCTGCTTTCGCCGAAGAGGAAGAAGGCTACATGTTTGTTGAGGAGGGCTTCCGCATCCGCTTCAACAATGGTGAGATCATCGACTTCTACGCCGATACCGCCGAGGACAAGGAGGGCTGGATGCAGGCACTCACTGACGTTGTTGGCCGCGGCGAGAGCACCGGGGACGATGACGGCAGCGGACCTCGCAACAAGGGCAAGTGGTGCGAGCTTGTTCTCAAGAGAGAGGAGGCGCTGCGACGCCGCGCAGAGGGCCGTCGTGTGCACTCGCGAACCAAGAGCACTTTCAACTAAAGCGATACCCCCCCCCTTCTCTTCTTAATGATCTTGGTACGAAAGCCACGAATGGGGAGGACGAGCAACGGGAGACACGGCATGATCTATGATTTTCTTGGACCAGGTGTTCGTGATCGGATGATCATGTGTCTTGTCTGCTCCTTTTAAAAAAGGCTTGTGCCTGCTTCACACGCCCTTGCCCCAATGTTTAATAATTTGGCTGGTTGGATGGCGTTTGGGCATGGTTTGGATGGCAAGCAAGCAAGCAAGTGGTGAGTTTCAGGAGATTGTGAGAGTTGTTATTATTTTTTTAGTTTCGTGCGCGGTCTCTGGAAGCATCACCTGGAGTCGGGTTTCCCCAATTGGGTGTACGTAAAGATGTTGTACTAAAATGGTATGTTTATACCCATGCATTGTTCGCCTCTTTGGTCTGGTAATGTTGGTGATACTTCATGTAGACTGCAATGAAGGTGTGCCACGATATTCATCTGGGAAGGTCACCAAGGTGCAGCTGTGTTGTGCATAAACTTGTCTGGACCCTTGCTCCATCATTTTGCTGTTAGGTGTGCCTTAGTGGGTGGGAGCCACGGGGCGCAGCTGGCCGGGGGAGTTTCAACCAAGGTCTCCATCTGTAATATCCAGTTGTACGTCTTCAGTGAGAGAAGTGGGTACGTACCCACCCAAGCACCACCCTCAGTTGATGGAGCTCGCTTCCTGCGAACCATACAGCGGCGTGAGGTACCTAGCAGCAGGTACCAATTAGAACAGCGGCACCACTCTCATCTTTCTTCGTCATTTTGGGGGTGGGGAGGGGGGCCGCCAACATGAGCTCCTAGCAGTTATATCCCCTTTGGATCACCAAACTTCGAGTCGCAGGCCTTCGTCGCCTTTTGAACACAGCATTGAATATCGCCTACATTTTTACCCTCCCTTCCTCCGTCCCGACACACCTACTTCACTTTAACCCAACGCATCATTCCCTATGGCGGGCCGCTTTGTGCGAGCGTCGAAATATCGTGGGTCTCTCAGTCTACGTCGCAACCAGCCGCGTTGCGCTGGGAGAAGCTGGCTGCTGACGCTCGACTCTCTCTTCCACAGGACACGTCTTTGGAAAGCCGACTCGCAAGGAGTTCTGCTACGACAATCTTCACATTAGTCGAAATGCCTGGGATACGAACTTGGTGAAGGTAAGCGGGAAACCCCCCGCCCCTTTTTTTTTTTTTTCCCCTTTCCCTTTCCCCCCCTTCTGGCCCGAGACACATCGATAGGCCCATGTTCAGGAACGGACGGGCGAAAGCTGACGAGATGATTCTCACCTTTCTTAGGTCAATCCCGAGTATCTCTCAGTCAATTGGGACTCTGGCGGTGGCGGCGCCTTCGCGGTCATCCCTCTAGGCGAGAAGGGCAAGCTCCCCGACCAGATCCCGCTGTTTCGAGGCCATACTGCCACCGTTTTGGACACCGACTGGTATGCCCATCTCGCGACCGCCCCTGACCTATCCAAACCTCGAGCGCACGCGACATGCTGACGCCTCACGTGCCAGGAATCCCTTCAACGACCGCGTCATCGCCTCCGGTTCTGAGGACGGAAAGGTCTTCATTTGGGAGGTGCCCGAGAACTTCACCCTCTACACGGATGCCGAGGAGCCCGCCGACGTCGCCCCCATTAGCAAGCTCGCCGGCCACTCGAGGTTCGTTACGCCGCGGCCCATTCGCGCCAAATACTCTTACTGACCGATTGTCGTATACAGAAAGGTCGGTCAGGTCGTCTTCAACCCCGCCGCCGAGAATATCCTTGCGTCCGCGTCCGGGGACTTCACGATCAAATTATGGGACATTGGCACCGGCTCCCCCACCCACACCTTGAAGCACAATGATATCGTGCAGAGTCTGTCGTGGAATGCCAGCGGTAGCTTGCTGGTAACGACCTCTCGCGACAAGAAGATTCGCGTGTGGGATGTTCGCGCCGAGAAGCCCGTCCACGAGGCGCCTGGCCACCCGGGCGCCAAGAACAGCAGAGCCGTGTGGATGGGCGAGCACAACCGCTTCGCCACGGCCGGTTTCTCGAGAATGAGCGAGCGTCAGATCGCACTGTGGGAGCCCGGGCGCAACGAACCCATTGGAGGCTTTACTATGCTAGACTCAATCTCGGGTGTCTGCATGCCGTTCTGGGGTTAGTCTTACTGTGGAGATGTCGATGGATGGAGTGCTGATTGTCTACAGATGAGGGATCCAACTGCTTGTACTTGGCTGGAAAGGGGTGAGTCTTTGCAGCTTTGTGATTGTGGAGTTATGCTAACGCCCTTGCAGTGATGGCAATATCCGTTACTTTGAGTACGAAAATGACAAGTTCGAATTCCTCAGCGAGTACAAGTCTGCGGAGCCCCAAAGAGGCATTGCCTTTGTTCCCAGACGCGGTATCAACGTGAGTGGATGTAGCAGCAAAGTATATTGTGTGCAAGGTCTAACAAGAACAGGTCCACGAGAACGAGGTTATGCGCGCTTACAAGACAGTCAACGATACTTACATTGAGCCTATCTCCTTCACCGTCCCCCGTCGAGCTGAAACCTTCCAGTCCGATATCTTCCCTCCTGCCACCGGTCTCAAGCCTGCTGTCAGCGCCAAGGAATGGCTTGAGGGCAAGGACGGTATTCCCAACAAGATCGACCTGGAGAGCGTTTACGAGGGTACCGCCCCGAAGGAGGTCCCGGCGGAATACAAGCCCCCTACCATCGCCTCCGCACCAACCCCGGCCGCGAAGCCTGCCGCGAAGCCCGCGCCCGCGCCTGCGCCGGAGCCTGCACCGGTATCACGCTCGCCACCTCCTTCGATGAAGGACCAGCAGTCTTCTATGGCCAACATGGCGTCCAAGTTCAAGGACGACGAGGCGGCCGAACCTGAAGAAGAAGACGATACCTCAAGCTTCGAGGAAGTGCAAAGACCAGCTCAGCGCGCGGCCGTGCCTGCTGCTGCCCCTGCGCGCGTTGAGCCGTCCAAGATTCCCTCACCCATCAAGGCCGCCTCGCCTGCTGTCAAATCCCCCGTCACCACCTCGCAGCCCTCTCCCATCAAGCAGTCCGCACCCTCCCCTGGCTCCTCGAGCCATATCGAGTCCTCATTGGACCAGATCAGACAGATGCTGGAACAGCAGACCAAGCTCATTGGCAAGCAAAACGACAAGATCAGCCAGTTGTCGGCTGAGGTGGAGGGCCTGAAGCGCAAGGTGAACGCTGGCGGATCTCAGGACCAGAGCGAGAGGATCAGGCAATTGGAGTTGGAGCTCGAAGCTGCGCGGTCTTAAACAGACACCCTTTCCTTACCGCTGCTCGCTGCCCAACTGTTAATTTACCAGGGAGAGAAGTGACATGTGTGTGTGTAAAAGCGGGACAGACGTGACGGAAGCGGGATCGGGTTTTGGGATGGTTAGCAAGCAGTGTTTGTCAGAGCTGCATAGTTTGGTGTTTTATTTTCGTTCCCCGTTTCTTCTTTTTCTTTTTCCGGGTGATACCTCGTTGACGATTGGGCGCGCAGCATGAGGTACGTCTAGCTCGGCGCTTCCGCGCATGCGCAGTCGAGGGAGGGGGAGGTTACATGTTTTGAGACTTTCCCCATCAACCGCTCGTGCTGCGACCACGTATCAATCTCATAGAGAAGAAAAGCCCTCCCCCCATCTGTAGTTTTCGCCGTAGTTATTACCCTTCCCGATCTTTTGTTTCGTCTAGTATGCAATCCAAAAGTTTTCATTGGACGTGAGTATTTTTTTACGTGGCGCTCGAAATAGGGAGGGGGGGCTGGAAAACGTGGTTCACGTGTGTGACATCAACCAAAGTCTGTTCAATTTGTCCTGTGTGTTCTACAGAACGAGCTCATCGTGCAATAGTGGGATTTTTTTTTCTCAAATCCCATGTTATCGGACTCTGCGCGCAAGAATTTTGCAGATGATGGATGGGCTGAGAGTCATGGGTCCTGAGAGGTCGGGCGATGTTTCAGCCCGAAAAGAAACCCTTTTGCGCCCTGTAAGGTGGTATCTCACCATGGAAGGCTGTTAAGGCTCGAGCTCCACCACCACTCAAGGAAGTGTGACCAATAAAGGCTTATCGGGCACGAGGCTGATGGATTACGGACGGCCCCGCTAAAATTTCTGGCTGGGAGCTAGCTAGGTAGCTTTCCGGGTTGCTGTAAAGCAAAAGACATAGCCCATAACAGCGAAGTAGTCCCCCTCACACGACACCGAAAATCGGTATTCGTCCAGCTCGAATTTACTTCGACAATGGCTTCGGTGCTAGGAAAGCGCAAAGCGACGACCGGCGGCGCATCGCCCGCCAAGAAGCCGACCTCGGTCACGACGAAGAAGGCGAAGAAGAGCCACTCTACGAAATCCACCAAGACCGCGGCCGCAGCGGCCGCCGCCACGAAGAAGGCTGTAAGGCCGAAGCAGAAAGAAGAACAAGAACCGCGAGAGATCGAGGAAGAAGGAGGGGATACGGCCGTGGCGGAAGCGCAGGAGGTTTTCAGACGGCATTTCGAGGCTGTGTTTAAGCCCCTCCCCGACGCCAAGCCGACGAAACCGAAGTCCGGGAAGACGAAGATTGAGCAGGCTGAGGAGGAGGAGGAGAACGACGAAGGGGAAGACGATGAGGACTTGGAGGAGGATGTTGGTGCGGACGGGGAGGAGGTGGCGGATGCAGACGAGGACGACGACGAATGGAGTGGGTTATCCGGAGACGGTACGTTAGGATGGTCCCCCTCCCCCCCTCTCATCGTGGTTATAATAGCGCTTCGCCATGATTCGTACTGACTGATTCCCCTACGCCAGACGGCTCCGAAGACGACGAGGAAGAGGCGGAGGAGAACGTGGTCCAAGTAGTAGACCACAGCTCCTCGACGCCGGCCCCAGTCGCGAGCATGAGCAAACGCGAGCTCAAAGCCTTCATGGTACCTACCTAACCTTCTCACGAAAGAACAAATCTAACCAAACCCCCCTTTTCTCTTTCTCCTACAGTCCTCCAAACCACCAACCCAAACAGACCCCAAACCCGTACCACCCACCACCACCGCAGACGACGACGCCGCCGACGAGAACGACAAGTCCAACCTCGCAAACGACCTCGCCCTCCAGCGCCTCCTCTCCGAGAGTCACCTGCTCTCCCGGCACGCCGTGACCCCCTTCTCGAACCCGACGGCCGTCTCCAAGACGTTCGCCTCGGGCAAGCTCCGCGCGCGCCAGACGGACCTGCGCGCGCAGGCGCTCGCGCCCGGCGTCAAGTCGCTGTTCGCGCAGGACAAGATGCCGATGGCGATGCGCAAGGGCATGAACGCGCACGCCGCGGGCAGGGAGGCCAAGCGGCGCAGGCAGGCCAAGGAGAACGGCATCGTGCTGGAGCGCGAGGGGGCCAAGGGGAAGCAGAACAACAACAGCAAGAAGAGGAGGAGCGGCGGCAGGGCGGACAGGAGCGTCGACGGGCCTGGCGTCGGCAGGATGAGGGGGGCGCAGTTGATGCTGAGCGAGCGGGACGTTCGCAGCATCGAGGGCCCTGTGAGGGGTGGTCGTCGTCGTGGTGGTGGCAGCAGAGGGGGAGGCAGAGGGGGACGTGGTGGCGGGAGGGGATGACGGAGGTGATGTGTAGTGTGGGATCACGGTTGCTGAAAAAAAGCTGCTGGGTTTACGAATTTGGCTTCAGTACCACATTTAAAGATACGTAGCTCCACGAATAGTGCTGAGTATCTTTACGAAGTGCTTTCAAGACGACGAATGGGAGCATATAGACTTGGGTACTGCTTCGGGCTTGGGGTTTTTGCCAGACTGCCGCGCTGTATTCGGTCATTATTGGCAATGTGGAAAGAGTTGTAATTATTGCCAATTAACAGGATTTCACGTCTGGCCGTGAGCTAACTGTCGGTGCAGACACAAAGTTGAGTGAGGCTGTCACAGAATAATATGGTAGCACAAGGACAATTTGATCAACATCAGATTCAGACTCTGCTTCTGTTCATAACACAACTGTGCGGGACTACGCAAGTCACCGACGCTTCTCTCCTCCCAACCCTGGTATCATCTGGCCTTACAGGCAAGTTTGCTTCCTCTCAACCATGCCCCTGCAGCACAAAAAGAAATAAGCTATATATACATGTGCGAGTCGTTTCTCTTCTTCGCATCGCGACCTTAAAGCTCATGCATGAAATCCCCTTTTCCCCATTGGTACAACAAACAAAAAGCGCCTCGAGATCTTCCCAGTCTCTCAGTACGTGTCTAGGTGTGCGGGTTTCCTCTTTTGATTCGTCTGGGACCATGGGCCAGGCTTGGATGCTGAACATGATTGAAAAAACAGATGGTGGAAAAATATTCGCCTGGAGCCAAAGGAGTAATCTTCCAGAGTCGCTGGAGCGCGCCAAAAACCCATGTCTGGATAAACGAATAAAAAAAGAGGACAGTCCCAGGCCATTTCCATACCATATAGCCATGCCGCCCACCCCAAGTAACACCGTGTCGAAGGAAACGTAACTCCAGTCGTGATGAGAGATAAATTTCAAAGCCGTCTCACATGATAGCGCTCGCATTGACTGCCGGTTGACTGATGGTCATCGGCATGCTGAGCGTCTGCAGGCTGTTGAACGATGACTGCGGTGGCATGCCGGTAGACGTAGGCGTCGACGAGCTGTGTACGGCACCGTTCATGGAAGTCGTCACGTAGGCGTTCTCGGAGTTTGGAGAAGCCTCCTCAAGAGAACCAAGCTGGTCCTCGCCTGAGTACTCTTCTTCCTCCTCGCCCGAGTAGTTCAGGGCGGTCTCGCTGTTCTCACCGCGATCATGAGTACGCTTGTGTCTGTGAAAATAACCAGTCAGTTCATATTACGCGTTTCATTTTATTTTGTTCCCCGGTTTAGTGGCTGCGATGATGTGGTGTGGTGTTGTGTTGTGTCGTGGCGGTTGGACGTTGATTTGATCGCTTGGGGTCTCGCTCCACACTTTACATCTTCTGACAAAGAAAACGACAAAGGAAATGATATCAAGGAAAGTTGGGGCATACTGTGCTAGGTTGTCTGATCTGGAGAATGCCTTGCTACAATAAGGGCAAATGTAGGGTCTTTCTTGTGTATGTGTTCTCACGTGTCTGGAGGTTTTGGTTAGATTTCAGGCAGGTCGTTTTGGTTGTTGACAAATGAAATCGAGAATTGGTTCTTACCGCTTGAGGTGCTCGAGACGCTTGAAGAGGCGGCCACACGTGGGGATGGGGCAGGAGTGGGACTTTTGGGGGTAGGGTCCAAGTTCCATGACGGTCGCGGAGCGAGCTCTGCGAACGACGCCATTCGGGCCCTGCATGCCGGGCCGCGATACGCCGCTCATAGAGCCCTCACCGGACAAGTCGTCATTGGTTAGGTGGGAAAAGTCTTGCTGTTGGAGGGACATGGGGTTGAGTGCTGGGCTGCCCTCGACAGTGGACAGCGGAGTGCCGTGCCGGGACATTTCCAGCATCTCCTTGTGCTGCTGGCTTACCATAGACATGGCGGAGCTGCTGTAGGCAAGACCGGGTGGGGAGTTGTCTGCAGACTCGTCGCCCTCAGCGACAGGACCGACAGATGCAGAGACCGACCGCCGGAGATCCGAGGGTCTGTGCTGCTGTTGTTGTTGCTGCTGAGCCGCAGCCTGCGCTTGTGCTTGGGCGGTCGCAGCGGCAATGGCCGACATTGATGGCGGGATGGATGAGCGGCGTCTTCTCTGCTTGTAGGTAGGAGAGCCTTCAATGACAGAGTACACGTTGTTGGTACCGTAGGCTCTCGAGAATTGAGGGCCTGCGAGATTGGAGGGAGGGAGCTGGATCATGCCGTTGAGGCCGTTGACGTTGCCTCCCATGTGATCGGGAATGGCAGTGTATAGACCGGTCTCCTCGTTGGCGATGTAAGCGGGCTCAGCGGCCATGCCGAGGGCTTGCTGAGGCGGCGTGATGGGCTCGAAGGAGATTCCACGGTTACTGTAGTCCTCATACTGAGAGGAGACGAAGGACGGGGCAGGGGAGTACTCGAGGCCGTAGGCGGGCATCGAGGCGTGCCTCTGGTGGCCTTGGGTGATGGGAACGCCGTTCTGGTTGTACTGCACGCGAGCGTAATCAGGCTCCCTCTTGACCATCTGCTGATGCATTTGCATCGCTCCGTAGGGCACCATGGCCTCCATACCATCCGCTAAAGGGGCCATCGATTGGGGGACCATCTGCGGGGGAGGCATTGAGTCCATGGCCCTCATGACGGGGGAAGTGGACTGGGACTGGGAGAAAGTCACTTGCTGAGCGTTGAAAGAGGAAGAGTTGGCCTGCTGGGCCTTAGTGAGCTGCTCGTATAGCGACTGAGACGAGTCGTACTGGAAGGACAGAGCGGGCTCGCTGACGGCGACAGTGGTGGCTTCCTGGCCCATCTTCTCTCGCTTCAGGTCGCGCTCCAGAGCGTCGAGGAACAGTCTGTCGTGTGGCACGCTGTACCAGTAGAAGACCTTCTGCTTCTTCTGAGTTCGGATGCAGTTGTTCTTGTACAAGAAGTCAAGGAAAGGGCTCTTGGGCTCCTCGAGAGATGCATCAGTTCCTGACTTCAGGTTTCTCAAGTCAGAAAAGATGCCCTCCTCGAACTTCTTGGAGTTCTTCACTGGGCGGCCAAAAGCCTGGAATCTGAAGGACAAACATCTGACGATATCAGTACCGGAGATGTGAAAGAGATTGTTCCATAGCACGCAGGAAACGTATTCGCCTGTGGGGAGGAGAAATCGGCGGATGTACTGGTCGGGCTGCCAGTCGACGGGAGCGGAGATGAGAAAGTACTTGACTGTGTATTTATTAGTCAAAAAGACCCCCAAAAACCCGTCTTGTCAGGAGACACTCACGGTTGTCGACCTGCTGGAGAGCGACCTGGGCATCATGAGGCAGCGCTTGCTGGGCCTCCGTGCTCAGCATGAACGTCTCTGGTTTTTGGGGGGCCATGCCTGCGGCGGCGTGTTGTGAATACATGCTGAGGATGGTTTAGAATGTGGGTTGTGACGACTAATGTCGGTCGCGCCTGACCGGATCGAATGCGAAAATCGCGCGGTTTGAGATCGGCTCGGCGGGATCACGTCAATGATGACAAGGAAACGGGTTTGTGTATGTTTCGAGCGAGATTCGTAACGATATCAGGCGCGGCCGAAGATTTTGATGTTATGGTTTTTAGAGACGTAATTCGAGTCCAGCCCGGAGGAAATAACTTTTGGCACGCTGTTGACCAGCACGGCCCAAACTCGACCTCAAGCGAATGGTGGGCGTTCAACACAAGGCTGTTTTTACCGTCAAGGTTGATGCGGCGGAGTGTTGATGGCGGGTTTATTGGGTATCGACCAAGGGTCTCGTAATGGAAACTCAAGGTCGAATGGATTAGGGACCGCGGCGAGTGATGCGTGCGCGTCAATGGCAAAACAAGAATATAGAAAAGCTCGACGAAGAAGCCCGCAAGAACTGGGAGGGATTGGCGACTTGACGACTACTGGAGAAGAGTGTCGATTTACGTGATGTGTGCAAGTGTGCGACTTGCGGTGTCTGATGTGTCGACAAGAGGATGATGTGCCTCGGGGTTGGTCAGTCCTGATGAGATGGGAAGATAAACCTCTAACGGGGGGGTAGGAGGTTTGTGCGGCTCCGACGAGGAGAAGGGGAAGAAGGGGGGTGGAAGTGGAGAGAATAAAAAAGAGAGATGGGAAGAAAAGAAGAGTCTTGTAAAAAGAGATATCGGAAGAGTTTGGGAATGGGAGGATGGTCTGGGGGTTTAATGATTTTGGACGGGGTGAGGAAGGGAGGAAGGGGAGATAGGTCGAGCGCGAGAAGGACAGGAGCCAGGAGTAGGAACAGCGGCAGCGGCAGTACTAAGGCAAGGTCGCAGCGCGCGGGCGTGGAGGCGTGGTCTTTGGCCAGTCGCCTGGTGGGAGTGAGCCAATTGGTGGCAGCGGGTGGGCGAGCGAGGGCACAGAGACTGTGGACTGTGGACAGGTGGATGTGGACGTGGACGTGAACGTGGGCATGGACTGGACCGCTGGTTTTTTGTGCTGGTGGTGTACTGGGGGGCGTGGATGGTATCTTAGGAGCCAGGAGCAAGATGACTGGGAAGAGGAGAAGTGAGAGCCAGAGACTCACTGGGGGGAGGTGTTTAAGGAAAAGGAAGGGGGGGGTGCGTGTTGTGTGATGAATGAATGGATCCATATGGGTGGATGGGTGGATGGATGGATGGATGGATGGAGGGGATGGGGGGGATGGGGGATGGGAGACGCCATCTTGCCCAGGAGCAAGTGGAAAGGCAACCTGAAGTAAGGTAAAGAAAGGTACTGTTTCCCTGCAGTACTGCGTCTGCTGCTAGTGCATAGTAGTGCTGCTGTCGCCAGTGTGCTATAATACGTAGCCTACTCGTCCTTTTCCCTGTCTGACGGTGTCTGTGTCTAGCAGAAGCACCAGGAACAGCAGTGACGACGCCCTGCACCCTAACCGACATGCTCGCAGCTCTGTTCCTGCCGTCCTGCCCTGGACAGACAGACGACAGGCTCAGAAGGTGCTTTGAAAGGTTGGTGGTGGGTGGGATGGAGGGAGGAGACGGACGCTGAACCGGGACTTGATTGGGAAGCAAGCAGGGTATCGGATTGGATAGACAGGGGTATCAGTGGATCGCGCATGGAATTGTGGAGGATGGGAGAAAGACGGGAGGGACTACCTTACCTTAGGTACCGGGTCCAGGACGGCCTGGTCAAGAGTCAAGCAAGAGCAATGTACCTGGCAGAGAGCCTAACTACCTTAATTGTGTGGTAAGTCAGGTACCTGCACCCGAAGAGCGACTGAAGGACAGACAATGAGTGCGAGACAAGACAGGACAGGATAGGCCAGGTTATGCGGCGCGCGAGCGCACACGTCCAGAGCGAAAAGAGAGACAACAACCTTGGCTTGGGTACGATGCTCATGGCACACCAGTGGTGACGATGGCGGTGACGATGATCATCATGTTGTTGTGGTTGTTGTTGAATGTCTGTTGTTGTGCTCTGCATTTATCTGTCTCCTCTGTCTCTGTCTCTCTCTTTTCTTTCTGTCCCAGGTAGTCGGGAGTCAGGAGTTGGGAACAGGGGATTGTGAGGACAATGTAACGACGAGTTCTGTTTGCTGGGCTGCCTGCAATGCTTTGCTGCTAAAGTAAAGGCAGCCAGCCGATGGCTTACCGGAGACTGCCGGATTGCCTCTGGGCTCGGTGATTGCCCTTCGACACGGTGCCCGCAGTGCCCATGCCTTATAACATGGCCGGTGCACCGTCATATAGTATAGGCCCTCCGTCCGGCTGCGCAGCGGACGATATCGCAGCGTCGGTATAGGCCTCGACTTACCACAAACAGAGTAGAAGGTTCCCGTAAGACGAGATCATCCGCTTAGGGTAACTGGTCTGGTATGCTCTAGTTTCCGTGTGCGAGATGAGCTGCATCAAGATGGGCGAACGAGCGTCGTTGCGGATGTGGAGAACTACCACATAGTAGTATCAACTCGTGCGAGAAACGCAGACCAGCGTGTTTCTCCGTTTCTTGCTACTGCTGCCAGTGTCAATGCCAGGCCTGAAAGCGGCAAGGAGGGGTCAACTACCTAGACGAGGAGGCCCCTTTCAAAATTTTGATGGGGGATCATCATGATGGTGCCAGATGTACCGGCTTCGTCCGAGATTCCGCAAAACCGTACATCGTAGACTAGCAGTAGGTACTTTGAGCCACACCCTAGACGAGATAGAAAGGGGAAAGGCAGGTGCCCTGTGCCTGGCGCCGGCCCTGTTCCTGCCTGTTCCTGTTCCTCCTAGGAGGAGGAGGGAGAGGTCGGGGGGGGGGGGGGGTGTTGGAGACGAAAGATGGGTGGGAACAGGGAGAGGAGGGACGCCAGCTGTGGGCAAGTGCGAAGGCAAACCATCACCCAATGCGAACACATACTATATAGTAATTACGAGTCCACACCGAGGGAAGGACCGGGGTTCCAGTGGTGCAATTGCGCATCGCCAATTGGCCGCACAAGGAAGTCTAACTAAGCAGGCACATCCACTTTCTCACTTTGTTTCCCGTCATTCCCTTCGCTGTGCTGAGAGGTCGCAATGAAGTAACTGCTCTTGACATCGACTCATTACTCGCACCATCCGTCTGTCCTCACCTACCTAATCTGTCCCAAGTGGGAACAACAACAGAAGACAAGTCACGATAACCGATTTACATGGCAGATCTTAGTAATAGACGGTCTCAGCGCACGGTGCGTTGGGCGGGAGAAAGGAAAACAGAAGAAGAGTTTGCAAAGGACAGGCCAAAGACAGGAAAGGATGTAAAAGGAACTTCTAACTCCATCCGGACCTTGCGGCAGAGACATGTACTCTTAGCGACCCTCAAGACTCAGCACGCCGACGAGCACTGCGGCCAACAGGCAACACCGATAGACCGCCGGGCAGTGTTCTGTACGCACAATGTCTGTCAGAGACTCAGAGCGATCAAAGACCTGCTGTTAGACCTCCAGCTGCAATTCCCACCAACAATTGCCATAGCTTTAATGCGGCTGCTGCATAGAAGCAGAGCCAGAAGCAACCGCAAAATCCCAAGTAAGACGTATGCAGGAGCAAAAGCGAACCCTCTGCCATATCACTGACAGACACTGACAGACACTGGCTCCCCGCTCGTGCCCTTTTCCCTCCCCCTCCCCTTGCCTTAACTGCGCGCTTGTCCTGCACCTGGACTTGGGAAGGGAAGTCTTCTTGTCAATGCTCAGTCCTGTCGCCCTTTGGCCCACCCGAAAAAGAAAAGAAACAAAATCCTGAACCCACAACTTAGTCACCAAGTCAGACCTTGTCTTGCGCGCCTCCAAATTTGCCCATTACCCGTAGACGTTGCGGCTTGTGGCCAACTCCATCTCACGCCGGTAGGTTGTGAGTAGTGGCAGAGAGCCCCTGCGTTGCCATTTCCCCCCTCCCCTCCTACGATGTACCTAGTACTGGAAAGCGGTCAACGAATTGCGCCGCCTACCCACCACCACGCCAGACCTCATATGATTCTCGCTGTCAACCATGCCTCGCTTCAGGGCCTGACTCCGGAGCCGGGCATCCACCGCACAAGTGCCGCTGTAAGACCCTATGAGTTGAAGCGGGCATTGGACGTTCTGCCGTAGTGATACCTGATCCCCGTCCTGAATGGAAGGAAGAAAAAGAAATGGATCGGCGTCGTCTTCTTGTCTCTCGACTCAGGCATGAGGGACCGCCAAAGAAGAGAGTGCTTTGGCCGCTTTCTTCTCCTTCCTTCTTCTCCCCAACACGCGGAACGGCTCCTGGTCCCGAGAGACCGGCCTTTCCAGCCCATACCAGCCAGCATCTCACTGCCTTGCCTCGGGGATAAACTGCGCTTCCACCCTCCTTTTTACCCATCATCCCCCGATATGTCTAGTAGTAGATCCCCTTCCCATCCGGGCCCCCGTCCGGCGCCGCCCTTAATGTTTCTTCCCAGTTGCTACTGTGTAGGTCTTGTTGTTGCTCAAAAGGTTAAACGGCGCCAGCACCTAATCTCGATAGTCCAGGGGGATCTCATTTCGGTCCCCGGAGAGGACGTTGTCATCGAAAGAATTGCGGAGTTTATTTCCAATTTTCTCCCTTCTCGTCTGCGCGTGCCAATAACTCTCTCGGTAGACTGAAGCCAAAAAAGAGGAACATCCAAATCAACGAATCTGAGGAATCTTGTTGCGTCCCCCTTCTCCACCACTACAAACCCCCCTCCCCTTGCCGTGTGCCTGGTGGGAGGGCGTGCCGATAAACCTTTCTCCCTCACTGAACTGGGTACACACGCGGGAAATGGTAAGCATGGATAACGCGAGTAGGGGCGCCTGGGGTAGGGTGTGCCATGGCACGATATGGAAGAATTGGGGATAAGCAGCAGGGGTGGCAAAGGATGCTCTGAAAGGAAAAGAAGACGAACAACGGGATTTTTTTCTCTGGAGATCTCTTCCCTCTTGTGGGCGACTTGCCCTGAGCGCCGTCATCATGCCGTTTTTTTTTTTTTTCGGCCAGCCTTCTTGCCTCTGGACTTTCTTTCCCCAGTGTGTGCTTGGCGTGATCGAGTTTGCAAATCCATCGTCACTTTAATCGTTTTCACTGAACCGGCGCTGTCGAGAACCTCCGTTGCGCGATATGCTGCCACGATTCCGTTGAAGAAGTTTGGCAAGTTAGTTGGCGTCTGGCGGTTGATGAGACGTGCCTTTGGCCGCCAGTCTCAGGGCGCTGATTGGCCACCCGTCCCCTGGATATGGCTTGAATCGCTGGTTTATGCCGAACTACGGGTAACTAGGCAAAATGCAAAGAAAAATCCAGTCTGGGTGGTGGTGGTAGGTGATGGTGGTGGTTGCACCGCGCTGAGATGGGAATGCAACGGCATCCCAAAGAGGGCGAAAAAGGCAGGCCTGCCATGAGCAAGACCCACGCATGTCCTGTGCACCTTGGGATCGCAGTTCTTTTCTTTTTTACTGTCTGGGTAACTGTCTGGGGTCCTGCTAAGGCCCGCCATGGATATCCCCATGATGTGCTATGCACAGGGGGCCGGCCAAGTTGTTCTGGTGTTCGTTATGGTTATGGTAAAGGCAGCGAGAGAGGGCCGAAAGTACAGTTACATTGACTTTGGCATTTATCAAGCAACCAGTCAGCCATTCAGCTTGTCCCACGCAGACTGTAGCAAGACGAGCAGCTTCTGTTGTATCCGCTCCTCGTCTCAAAATGAAAATAAAAAAACCATAGTAACGGGCCCCATGTGTTCAATGGTGAAAACCCTGCCTCCCGATAACACCAAAGGTTCGGCGCGGACCCTGTCCGTATCGTATTTCATCATGAACATACCAGCCTAGTGACATTTGCGCTGCAGCCACCAGAAGGGGCACGACAAGTGGACATAACTCTCTTGCGTGCAGGCCGCATGAACGTCAATGAGGCTTTGGCCGGAGGCATCGGAGAGTTTGACTGGCTCGTCCTTGGGTAGGGCGGGTAGAAGAAAAGAGGAAAACTGCTTTGTCAAAGAAAGCTCTGTAAACATTGTCCATCTACCGCAGTATCGGGAATTGACATATTTCATGCACAATCTCTTGGGGCCGTTGCAGCGAGACAAGTCATCGCATTTTGCGAACTCAGCCATTGTCTTCCGCGAACCGGAGCAGGGCGAGTCCTTGCACCGGGGCCGTCCGGGTCCCAGATGGCCTTTGCAGACTACGATGCCGGAGCGGAGCCTTTGCGGTTGCTTGTCTCTGCTCGCGGACCTGTATTAGACATCTCTGATGCGTCCCATTCGACGGCCGATCAAGAGACAACAAGGTAGTTTGACTGGGCAAAGGGCAAGGAAAAAGAAGGTTTAGTCCAGGCTGGCTAGGCTGAACGGTAATGCATCATCCCCCAGTGTTCATCGTGCAGGTCACCAGCAAGTGACGACTTTGCCCATAATCTCCACATTGGGGGCGCGCGCGATCAAGCTCTATAGGCGACCTCACCCTGTGTGCGGATTGCAGTGTCAGACAGGCGGCGATCGTTAACACATCGATACCCTTATTTCATTGGTAAAATGGGGTTTTTTTTTCCCCTTCTGAGCACTTGCAGAGACGAAGCTGTGGTCATGACGGCACCGGCGAGAATTCGTCCAGTCCGAGCACCGCGTATTTTGATGAGACAATGGCCGCTCAGAGCTGTCTTGGAGATCATCAAAAAAGCCCAGTGATGGGTCACCGTCAAGGCCACGGCCACGGCCACGACCACGACCACGAGATGCGATTCTCAGCAGTAGCAGCATCATGCCAAGCCGTTGACGATGCATAGGCGAGGAGAGTCTGCAACAAGTCGCGACGCAGCGCCAAAGACCATCTCGTCCTGGTGGTTGAATGTCAGTGCAACAACGTGGCTCTCCCCAGAGCTCTGTCGGACATGATCCCCTTCTTGATAAGCGCGACAAAGGGTGCTGAAGAAGTTCGGCTGCTCGTCTCAACAAGAGGCTCGTGTTGTGCCCCTGAAAGAACAGCAAAGAGTGCAGCTTCTGATGCGACGCTGTTGTTTATCAGCTGAGCTGCGATGCAGGTCCGAGGGCCTGAGGATCCTTCGATGGACGTTGGATTCTGCTGAGGTTGTGGTCGATGAACGACAGCAAGTCACTTTCCGTGTAAGGTAGGGAGGTGTGTGGTTCGCATGTGGACAGTGCCCGCCAACTGTCATCATGGGCGTGCGTGGACTGCACTACATTTCCTCTACTGCTGAGTCTGGCTGAAGGAACCGTTGGAAACAAGCTGTTCACGTACCGTAGTGGGCTTCAAGACAGCTGCATTCGCACTTGAGTAGTCGACCGCGAACGT
Organism: Colletotrichum agaves; assembly: GCA_036785465.1. Classification (NCBI taxonomy): domain Eukaryota; kingdom Fungi; phylum Ascomycota; class Sordariomycetes; order Glomerellales; family Glomerellaceae; genus Colletotrichum; species Colletotrichum agaves. The sequence continues at coordinate 79,617 of JAXISO010000044.1, read as the reverse complement.
CTATGAGACAAAGGAGATTAATCGATAAGGCTAAGACAGTAGTAGCAGACGCTACATCCTTAAAGTGAGCCGTCGTCAGATTGCATTCGGAACGACGCACCTTCCTCATCTCAACTCATTCTCGACGATGCATCAGATTCCAGTCAGCAAATTTCCTCAAGACGGCACGTGTGGCCACTGCTTTAGGCCGGCGTGTGCCTGTTAGCTGGAAAAGGTACTGGAGTAGCGTTCAGTGGATGTGTCGATGTTTGGGGTGAGATGGTGCGTTGCGCGGCCCGGCGCGGCATTCACTTCGCTACGCGAAGATCGAGAGGGAAAAGCAGCACCGGACGAGGAAGCAAGCAAGGGCTAACATGCCAAGCTAAAGCTTGACTGGCTGGCAGCTGCGAGAAGTGGAAGTACACTTTGTTCGGCCTCATACCTTAGGCATTCCCTCTCAATGTTCTGCAGGTACCAGACGATACGTACCGTCGCTGTCTAACGTCGTCGCGGGAGGAGGCCTGCAATTTATGAAACATGCCTGGCGTATTGCCTCAGAAAATAGCTTGGGCAGCTAGTTCTCGGCGCTAACCCGCTTCAAGTATGCTACTCTGCCAGGGTTACGATCACTGCCCTTTTTCACTTATCGCACACCCCTCCTTCTTCGCGTGCCTCTCTGCATCTGTCCCTGCTCGCCTATCCAACTTTGTTTACTTCCATTATCTTCGGGCTAGACCAAAGTACCTCCACGCCAGACAGCTACAATATCCCCCTGAGAGTTTGTAAGCGTGCCGACTTCGCTCTTGCTATTGTTAGTAGGCGATTAAGGGTAAGACACTAACAATTTCTGAACTGAAGAGCTCAATCGGAAAAAATCTTGGGGCAGTGGGGATGTCCCTCCGTTACAAGTTACAAACTTTCAGGGCCCCTATCGTACAGCGATGGCATTCTTCCATCAATTACGAGGCGAGGTGATTTGGTGTCTTGAGCCACGCCTTGCACCGTCTACTTCTCAATTAACCTCTTGTCGAAACCATAGGTCAACAAGCCATGTCCTGAAGCTTCATGTACATCACTCGGCAATCCGATACTGGTCCTTCCTCATCGTCGGGCTTCTTATCATGGCCAGTGGCTGAACCCTCAATCAAAGCTGCCATCTCGAAATTCACGCGCTCTTCCAACGCCTCCCCAGCATCTGCGCGATGTCGTCAACGGGCCTGCTTGAATCGCGTCTCTTCGGTTCCACTGACTAAAGAAAATACTTCTGGTTATGTGGAGAATCGGCGCTGAGCCATGCCGTTTTCGATTCTTGCCATCCTATCCGGCATTCTTCATCACGGTTACGATTGTCGCTTGCTACGCAGTATGTACGGATATGAATTAGCAAGTGTACCCCATCGGAGATTGAACCATCCATCGTCCGGTCCGCCACCCAAGAAAACAACAAAAAAGCAGTATTGCGACTTGTCAAACTTCTTCCTTCGCATCGCAGTCTTATTCAAATGGCCCAACGGTCCACCCGGACGTGATGTGGAGGTCATGCGTCAGCATTGCGGAAGGCGACGTTGAAATTTGGGGGGGCAACGGTCGAACCTCGGACGGCAGACCTATTTCTCTATGCAAAATCATGATCCCAAGCATCAACCATCGAATGCGTCGACAAGACGGCAAGACGGCAAACCGACGTTTTTGCGCAGTAGGGGATTCGCTGGCTGGGTGTTGTCCGTGGGCCGTTTGATCACCATGCCAGAATGCGACGCCCACTACCCCGAGCTTTCTGAAACTCCCGTTCAGCAGCTGCCAACGGCAAGTCGTCAGCCTCGAGCCCGAACACCCACCTCGCCCTGTACAGTTCGTCTTCGTCCTCGGCTTGGGCGAGGATAATGGTTGTGTTAGTGATGCTGGCAGGGCAAGGCAAGGCAAGCCCACGCTAGGTCCAAGTCAAGGTCCGGGTCCACGTCCAGCGAAAAGCATGAGCGGCTATCCTCCATCTTGCCTGATCGTCCCGCTACCCTGGCCGAGTTCAGTGCGTTCGGTCAGGTTGAGAGAGTTCACGGTGACCGCTGTCCACCCACCCGCACGGCCAGACATCATCCGCATGTCTGGGAAGCGCTGCCCACCGTGCCGTCCTGTCGACTCGACGATGCCTTCCCGCGAAGACTGCCCGTCAAGGTGGTCGACTACGCGGTTCGGGCTCCCGGACTTGGGCAGGTTCGCACACCGCAGTACGAGGACGGAGACATTCCCAAAAGAGGAAGATGCTCCGCAGGCAGGTCTACCATGATAGCATCTGCAGAGCCCCTCCGTAATCTTAAATGTTTACCATCTTATCCAGATACGGTGCTGTAGGTATGTAGCGGCAAACAATAGAGGGGCGCCGGGAAACTCTCGAAGAATTTTTGACGATTATTCTCCTCCTGACAGGTGCATCCTGTCCCGTGGGTACCGCATCATGAGACTTCCGCCGAGGAAGAGAATGCGTCGACGAGGATGGGGTAAGGGAAGTTCGTCACTCGGTACAAATACCTCGGTAAGGCCGGAGCCCGTACCGCAAGTGGGCGACGCAAGGACCAACTTCGAAAGAAAAGGCTGTGTTATTCATGTGGTTGCTTCGAAAGAGGGTGTCTGCGAATCAACCGGCAGCTCTGTGAGGCAGACAACGACTGCTGCTAATTTGAGTCGTCACGGGAAGGTGGGAAATGGGGAAGCCGGTCGTCCCAAGAAGCTGCAAAGGATGCCCGCTTTCGAAGCTCCAGCACTCGCCGACGACCCCCCGACTCAGGGCATCAGGCACAAGGTAACTCTACGCAGCACGCACGACGTCGATATCCATATTCTCCGAGATGACATCGTGTATGGGCAAAATCAGACAAAGCGTAACGCCTGAGAAATGCAGGCAGATGGGTTCGTCCCCACCAAAACAAACCACCGACGGAGCATTTTCGTGTGGAGGAGCATGGCCATGTGTTTCTGTTGAGAGGGGAAAGCTGGAAACCATGAGCTAGTCCAAGCTGTACTAGCCTGCTGACCAGAGAAGAGTCTAGACACGAGGCTTCATGGGTCGGGGCGAACCAAGGGATGGAAAAGCGAAGCCGGAAAAAGCAGGTCTCATCAAACGCAGGCATTGGTGTCCAAGACTCAGAATGCAGATGACGCTCAGTCGGGCACGCAAGCACACGCTGTTGCTGACTGATGCCGTAGTAGGTGGTTTCAGAAAAAGACCCTGGGTGGATTCGGCCTAAGCTTAAGCCGCAGCGGCCAATCAGGTTTCTGAGGAGCTGGCCCTGCGAGCGCTAAGAGCTCTTCAGGAAGGTGATTGGCTCCCTCAGATTCATTCCATGATCTATAGTGGGGTGGGCTGGAGACCCCGGTCCGCTCCTCATAAGTGGAGTGACCATCACCCTTCCACTTGTCTGGCCTGGTCTTCCCGTCCCACCTCTTGGACCTTGGACCTTGAACCTTGGACCGGACCACACACTCGCTCCGAAGTCGACATGGGCCAAGAATAGCTCTTGGCCTGCTCAACCTCGCAGCCATTCATCTGGGAATCGTTGCACAGCGCATGCGGGAGTCAGATCGGGTCGCAGAACCTTGGACCACGTAGCTCCGTCTCCGGTGCATGCCTGGCGGTTGCTGAGATTGCCTACTAGCCTTTCAACTCACTTCATCGGCCTCGATCACGCGCCCGCGACTCGTCCTTTCCGCTTTGCTGCCGCGGGGCTTCGGCCGTCAGCAGGTCGCGGTGTGATCTTGACGCCGGCATGGCATTTGCTGTTGAGAGAAACAGGAATAGAAACATCACAATTGATGATGCTCGCCTACCTGCATGACCGGAGGGAGAAACACGAAGTCCAGGTTACCACGGCCATCCACGATGGGGAATCGTCCGGCAATGGCACGCTGTTAGGAACGACTTCGACGATTAGATGAAACTTGAACCCCGAGAGGGACGGGGATCTGAGCATGCCGGCAGTCGACATCTCTACTGTCATCCTTCTTTACTTTGGGGGGGGGGGGTTTTTTCTCCGGGCGGGTGATGAGAAAGAGATGGCCGCCGCAGCCGCCGCCGTAGCCGTGCTGCGTCTGGTCACCTGCCAAATCTGCACAATTTTGTCCGACCAAAGTGGACGAGTTCCACAAGCTACTGCAATCATCTTACTTCGACTTCGAAATGTCCACCAGGGGATGATTCAATATTGGCAACTCTCATCCCGGTCCTTCTATACGCAGGGCTGGGTCGTCTCCGAGGTGCTGGGCAAGAGATACATACACAGGTAGCACCGTGAATCTCCTGTGGGATTTCGAGTCCCTGGAGGCGGCTGAGTGGAGATGGTAAAGTCTGTCAAATCCAGAGCCCATCTGAAACGACAGGGAAGGCGGCCGATCTCCCTCGCCTCGCTGTGTCGACGAAACATGTCACCTTCGACGTCGACTTATACTATGTTCTCCAGCCATGGACTCGAACATGGTGGTGGGCACCCACGACGACCTCGTCCGTATTCCGCAATGCCCAGAGCCATGCCGACCGCTTGCCAAAGCCACGCGCTGCCCTGATTCGTGCATGAACCTGCCTATTCCCAATATTCTCGTCCCTGGGAGCAGGAACTGCGAGTACGGCGGAGAGGGACCGTAAACGATGCAACAGCAGCATGCACCCAGCCATCCATTTTGAACCGTGGTTTCCTCGACAGTTTGTCCCCTCCCCACCAAGAATACGACCATGTCAGGTTCAGTCGGGCAAGCACGAACAAAGAGCTCGTGTTGATGTCAATCCGCAGTTCTTCTCCAGTTTTTCATGCAACCGACGGCCTTGTTCACGGGCTCCGCGGCGTCGCTCTGCGGTCTGGAAGTGTGAAGGTATGCTTGAGCCAATGTTGTGCAGAACCCGAAACACGGTGAGAGAGGCGATATTCAGGTACATGAAACACAAGCGACGACTTCCTAGGGATATGTCACATCGTCTTCCAGAACGATTTGAGGCAGCGATCGGCCGTTTACATCAGCTTTGAACAGATACCCCTCGCCAAATCGTCGTCTAGCGAAGGGCTCATCCTGGGAAGGATGGGCCTGGGCAACGACCTTGCGTCCCACACCCACAGTCCCTTTGGCAAGGAACTCCTCTGAAGCGTTCTGGTTGGTTAAAGTCTGGTCCCAGAATGCTGACGGGACTCATCGCCAACGACGGCTCGCCTGCCAAAGTCGCGAGCGCTCGACGGGCTCCGCTGTCACGGATCCTGATGGATTGATTATGGGAACGGACGGTCGACAAGGAGATCTGCAGGACACAGACTGATCCTCTGTACTGATGATGCCCCACGAACCGGGACAAACAGCCAATGCAAGGCAAGCTTCTCTCAAGGGCAGTTAGGCATACCCATCGGGCTATGACGTCCCGCTGGACGTTCCCGAATCGTATGTGTCCGCCAGCCTTGCCAGAACAATGCTCTCTCGCGGACGCCGGCGTTAAACCCCCATACTCGGAGAAATCTCCCAGATCGAGCCGTACGCTAACTGCGGACGACCAAAAAAACCTGGTCAAAGTGCATGGCACTCTTTTTCAAGGCCATATCTCAAAACTGACGGCATCTGCCATCAAATCCTTTCTTTCCATACCACTATCTCCTCTACCGCCCACTGCTCTTGTTTCATATCGTCGCGTTTGTTTCGTCGCGGGCAGCACTGCCATGAACACGACGATCTGTACCTGGATCACTGCTACCATCCCACCACGCTCACGTTCCGTCCTTCTCAATCCAGGCCTCGTCCGAAGCCGTAAACAGCAGGTTTGGTCGGTTTTTGTACAGCATGGGTTGCGCACACTTTCATCCACGGTGCTAACGAGCTTGGACGCCCTGACCTAGTTGCACAGGTGACACTCGAGCAGATATCTGAAACATTGACAGACAACTTGTCCAGTCTTCTCAGCGAGAAGCAGCACTCAACAGACGTCTCTACCTATGTCCGTCGCCAGCTACCGTCGCATTTGCTCCCTCCCTCGTGGCCTTGCGCATGCCACATACCTTTGACTGCTATATCTTCAGTCTGGACGGAGAAGCGCCGACATAGCCTCTCGACCTGCATGGATGGAATCGTTCCATCTCGCAACCGAATTTTGCCTTCGTCACCGTCAGCTCCAGTCCGGCTGCCCGTCAGCGTTCTGTTGAGTCGAGATGGTCTCTGTCCCAGCCATGTCGACGCCGCCACTTACCGTCCACTACCAAACGAACCACTCAGGCTAGCCCTTGTCAGACGCGCAAAAGTTCCTCTTCCGCCTTCCGCCACATCCCAAATGGCTTGCCATCCTCTTTCAGAACCGCGATCTTCCCAGGCCCAGGTCCTTCCAGATCGAAGGCAATCATTCGGCCTCGCCCCGCCGGGAGACCCCTGGGCGAGATTGACTTCTGAAACCGCAAACCTCGCCCGCCTGCGGCCGTCATTGGTGCAGGCCGCCCTGAGGCATAAAGATCTGTAGACGCTCAGACTTGGAGCACCGGTCGGCACAGGGAAACCCCTCCCTCGCGTCCGGTTGACTCGTTGGTCCCTGAAAGAAGGGTGGCCTGTCGGGCGTCTCCTCCGACTGGCTGGGGGCGGATGGCGAGCACACGAGAAAGGTACTATACGCATTGCAACGGGCCTCCTTCTCCCTGCACGTGGCGCTTCGTGAACTCTCGAGTGGAAAAGGTTTGCCGAGACTTTTATGCCTTCTCACTTGGCGCCGGCAAGGCTAGGTCGATCACGCTTGGGGAGCTATCGAGACCTTGACTGGAACCTTTTTGGGGGCGAAGGCGAAGGACACCAACCGGGCGTGTTCAAGTTGAGCTGGATAGCACGCAACCTCGGTATTGTGATCGCTGGGGCGAGTCGGGATCATCCATTCGGCGGCAACGGGGAAGGGGCTCCTTCGGCGTCTGAAGATGTCTTGCTGGTGGCATGACGGTGTAGCCGCCCTGGTCCATGATCCATCAGCAGATCCCAACCTATGCCGTCCGTTGTTCTGTCTGCCCTGTCCTCTCCCGACTGCAGACCTCACTCACGGATTCCAGTCGGTCGACCGGGCTTCCGGCGGCTGTGGTCGACCGCAACATGAATCCGGAGCGCTTGAGGGTTCCTGATTTGTGGTCCTACCTCCTTGTTTTTACCGTTGGTTTTTGCCTGCCATTATGTCCTGCCCCGGACCCTTAGTCGTGAAAACCGGATCATGCTGCGAGTCGTGAAAAGGATGGGAAAAGGCACCGTGAGATAAGCAGAGCAGCAATGCTCCCGCTCCTGTTTCGGCGAAGAAACCGGCGAAATCGAACATTGCTGCCACTTGTCTTTCCTCGTAACGTCTCCCGAACTGGCGGGTTCATGATGCGGTGTGATCTTCGCGTTACGTGCGGAATTCCATCTGTGTACCCGGCCCACTCTTAGATTTATCGGCGACATGTGATCTACCTATAGTTCGAACATACTTCTAGAAGGACGTTCTAGGCGGACACGGGCCTGAATTCACAACGACCCTGACCAACCCGCCTTCGTGACCAAGCCGGCGCTACCGTACCGAGCATAGTCTCTGTCCCGAAGTGCTGACGTCTATGATTCGTTTTCCTTTTCCCTCTTGGTTTTTTTTTTCTTTTTCCTTTTTTTCCCTCCTTTTTTTCTTCCAGCTGGAGTGAGGCGGACGTGGACCGAGTTGCACGAGATGCATCCGTGCGAAATGCCCTTTTCTGCTCGTCGTGGTTTAATCTTCGCCCCAAAAAAAACTGGGTAAAGAGCAAAGTTTACGGCTGGGCACGCCGTGATAGGTTCCGGATGGCGGAGAACATGGGAACGAGGGGCGGGAATTGGAGATGTAAGTTGGAGCTTATTCGGATGTGTGTGCACGTGTGTGTGTACATGCCCGCGTGTTGGTCGGGTTTCCTTGGTCTGTGACTGGTTGCTGCGCTTCCTTTGGGAAGGGGGGGGAGTGGGAGTGAGAGTGGGAGAAGGGAGGGAGGGAGAAAGGAAGAAGTTCTTGGCCCCCCGGCCCTCCTCACGGTGATCTGATGTGTATCGTCCTTGGATGTGTTTTCTTCCCTTCCTCGCCTTTTGCGATCGGATTGTGGGGCGGTCGATGAGAGAGCGCGAGCTAGCTATCGTACTGGATGGGGGCGGCGATTCGTGCTCAATGACGGAAAAAGAGAGAGAGAGAGAGAGAGGGTTGACCACTTGTTAGTCCATGATGTTTTCCTGCGGACTTAGTCAGGGTGACTTTTCTTTTTGGATATGGCGTTTGTTCAGTACGGGCAGGTTTCCCTCCCCCCTTTCCTTCGGTAACGTTCGTTCTCGGGCTCGCAGTGGTCCTCTGGTGGCCATCTCGCCCGAGGAGTTCGGGACGGGATGGGTTGACGATCATGTGGTTTATGTTTGGATGGGTTGGCGTGGGTATCGTGGACGTGGGCTCTGGGAAGGGGTTTTGCAGGAGAAACCCGTTCAGACGTTTGTCGTTACATTGGTGCCATGATTAACTTTAGATTATTGTGATTCAGACTGCAAAGTGAGTACGTGAGGACGATGGGATCTTGTGGAAATGTCGTTCTTTCTATGCTGCTTTCGATATTGCTTAGTCGATGGGCGTGGCTTCGACTCCTGGCATCCAAGCTTGATCACGTATGTTTTTGCGGAGTGTCTATTAGCATACTCATGACTTTCAGAGGGAATTCGACGTGGTACAGATCCATAACAAAGCGCTTGACTGTTGTTCAACTGCAGATAGATCCACTTCGTCTCGACGAAGCCAGGGAGGGTTGTGATTCCTTCGCTCCTTCATCAACGTGGCCGAGTTCCTTGCTTTTCTTAGTGTCGGTGGGATGGCAAAACACTGTAGCGTATCTGAACTAGTTCCCTGAGGTTGTAACTTCTTCTAGAATTCCAGCTTCCGCCGAGGGCTTCGAACCGGGCTTTGATCCTATCTCGAATTCCACAAGAGTCTCTCCCGCGACGCGCTTCCAGAGCCTCGTTTCGCACAATATCCGTGAACACAGTCATCTCACACCACTTGCAATCCATGTCTTTCGCAGAGTCACCCTTCCGTTGACGGTAGCGGTATAAATACACAGACAGGGACGACCAAGAGTACCCACATCATCACCACCTTCCGGTGATCTCTCGGGCGTGGAGAGGAGAGCACCGGCCCTGTTCCCCACGGCGCTGTGCATCCCTAACCTTTCTTCTGATATTTCTCCTCCAACCGGCGAGTTGCTGGACGCGAGAGGGTCGGAATAAGGCTCTTCTTGCATCATGCAGCGACCCGTCTTCTCCCCCGAGATGCCAGGGGCCGCTGGTTTCCTCGATGGAACATGCGTCCTTTGCGCCACGGCGCTTGGGCATTCGACGTGTCTGGCCCTGTTCTCTCGGAAGTTGCTTTTCTCTTTGCTTTTCTCCCCCCCCGTGTGATGAGGTGACTTGGGGTGCGTGACGCACACGGCCCAGATGGCACAGAAGGAAACGTGGCAGTCCGGACGGGTTCTGGTTCGGTCTATGATTAAAGTGCCAAGGATTAGAACGTTGTGTGCCAAACGCACATAGCCGCTTCTCGAATTGTCTCAAGTGGTACTGTTTGAAGTGTCTCGCATCGGGTCGATTTCCGGCCATGGCCGTACTTTGAGAGAAACTGTTGTAGCGGGGTGGCTTGTAGTATTCTATCAATGCTAGATGGAGTAGAGCAGTATGACTCGGCTCGCTCAGGAACCATGATCGACCACACAGCCAGCTAGGCGAATTAGGCATGTCTTACCGCATGACTATTGACACAACATGCATACTCTTTGGGACGGTTGACTGCAGGAACAGCATCGATCCTACTTCCAGCCGATGCGGTCCAAGAAGACGACGAATGCTCCGGTCAAAGGTTCAACTGGCAACGGCAACCCAAGCCCACGGCCGATTGCACGCTTCCTCCTCATCCCTAGCTCCCTTGCAGCCACTCGACTCATCGTCAAGGTGTCAGATTGTTGGATCAGATGAAGGTTCATGTGCTGCCCTCTTTGAGAGCCCCAAGGGTGACGTTGACTGCCGGTACTGTTGCAATAGAGCAGGAACATGAACTGAAGCTGGTGAGTTGAGTTGTAGTGCTTCGAACGAATGACTGAATGGCGGAAAACCCATAACGGCAAAAAGGGGGTGGGCGTACTGCTATTTCTAATGCCCACAATACACCCCTTGTCCGTCGCTTCGAGCGAGTAGCTAGACACAGGCGCGCCTTAGTACGAACGTGGAAGTCCAGGAAGAGATATACATACGATCCACAGAGTGGAAGAAACCGAGACCATCTACATTCAACTTTTAGATGATGTGCGTCATCTTCAAGTGACTCTCGAGCAACTCAGCCGCTGTTTATAAGGCTTGTGAAGGGCATTACAGTGCTGATTTTGGCTAAAAGTTACTACGCTGTCCTCGTGTTTGCGCTGTTTAGGATTCACGCGCCCGGTCGACTTTCCGAAGCGGTGATACCGTACTCGATAGTGGCTTCCAGGAGACCGACTGCTCAGTTTTGGTCTGGGGCACGGATGGTACTGGACCGAGATTTGCTTCCATCAGCAGCTGTCATGATGATGTACACAAGTAATTGAGACGTTGGGTCTCTTTGACCTCTTCCTCCAACACATGAAGTCATGCAAATGAAGCTCATTCACGTTTTGGGTTGCAGTTTCTGCGATGGTTAAGCAATATGCATGGAAACAGAAAGAGTAGCGAGATTTTCCACGCGATAGATAGCGCATTGTCCACACATAACCCTCCCTCGATTTCCTTCATTGGCCTCAAGGTTCCATTACAACTTGGTGAAAGCCAATAATGGTTCATAATGTAGGATTTTATACGCTCAATTCAAGCGTCTTGACAAATAGACATGGACTCTTGATTATTATGTCTAGCACAGATTCTGTGGCGGGAGCTGGGAAAGTGAGGGAGCTTTTATGAGCTCATAATGGTGTTGCCTTTCAACATCAAAAGGCCAACTTTAGCATTAATGATCATGAGCCAGAATTTTTACAGGGATAAAGAGAAATACTTCTGATTAGAAATCGCATGCCAGAGAGGTCTTGACGTCTCAGTATCCCTGTAGTTCTGGACGTTCTTTGGATAGGAGCCTTCTCCCCTCATCCTGGGCCTTCAGAGAACAACAGAAAGCCGTCATCAGCTATCTCTTTTACTCCGAATCGAGCTCGTTGGGATTGTTCCGAAGCAGAAACTCTACTTCGGTTCAGAAATGAGTCGGCAAGCTCTGTAGATTCACAGGACACGAAGTGGATGGTTTGGTGACGTGGTGGACGAAACTCAGCTAACGAAACATCTAATCAAACAATCAGGGAGTTGGACAGTTACGTGAACAACCGCCGCTCCATATCGATTGATTGCAGGTCCTCGGACGGTCGTAGACTAGGACCAGGACATCCGTGTGTAGCCGATTGTCTGTCAGGCTGCCTGTGGCTTCTGATTCATCATGACCTTGATTTCTCAGTAGCCTGACAAAAGGCGTTCGACTTGGGCGAGATCTTGCTGGAGGTGCGCAACACGACTTGGCTCGGCTCACAGATAGTGCTAATGTCGATCCAGTCTCTTCTGTCGAATAGAGGGTTTGCACAGAGTTACAGACGCTAGAGGCCAACTGCAGTTAGGGGTAGGGTTATTGTATTGCTGAAACCTGGGCCTCTCCTTCTCGTCGAGGGGCACCACATAACTTATCTGCTCCTTCATAGCGCCTTATCTCCTTACCTAGACCTCCTTTGGCGATCCCCTCACTATTGCGACACTTGACCTTGACAAATTCATTGAATGTCAAATGCGTTTATAAAGGATGAGGTCATGATTGATACATTCTTCTCTTCGCTGGTTATTGTAAGACGAGGCAGGCATCGGAAACATAAGCCCGACTACTAACACACAGAAGGACGTGTGACAACATCGAAGTACCTGATCTCCACGAGTTGACATGTGCCCTTTCCGCCTCAATGCGGCAGAAGAGCCTTATTCTCAGCTCACTGGGGTGTCGAAGCACGCCTTCAGTTTTGGATAAGTCCTACGTTACAACACATGATCTTGTGCAGCCCAAGCATTTGTTTGAATGTGTCCTACAAAAGGAAAACATGCTGAAGCTCAGATCTGGGTGATTCGCCCAGTCACTGCGTCTTCTTCACACGCTTTCTCCATTCTCCGCGATGCCGTCGTAGGTCTGGCAGCCACTGATTGACGTTTTCACGTGACCCAAAAACTCGGGACTCAGCTGGGAACAAACTACGGGTTAATCTCTACTCGGAGGAAAATATATCCTGCCGTATTTCGGAGTTGTCCCAGTGTTTCAAAGTTGAGCTATGTCTTCAGTGTTGTCTGAGGCTGGCTTAGTTGCGCAGTCTGTCTGAAATTGTTGGAGGAAAGAACATTAAAAGGCAGATGACAGTGGATATCAGCCCCATTTCGAGGGCACACGATTTCATAAGATGAGTCCGACATGAAAATATTCGGTATATATGGCCTTGATCGACCGTTGTAAGGGCTCTGAGGTAGAGCGAAGAGGTATGAAGTCAACCCGTGACTGCCGAGATGGCTAGTTCACACAGCTTCGTGACGAACGAAGCCTGACCTCGAAAACAGACCTTCTTTTGTAGGTCGGAAGGTTCATAAAAAGGAGTTTACTTCTTCCTGTGTAGAAGAAATCTATGAACGTGAGGTTCAAGAAATCTTGAATGTCTTGGCTGCTCCTTACTTATTCTCTTATGCTAAGGTTTTGCGGGGGAGGGAAAAAGAAGAGGGGGAAAATAAAAATAAAACCCTTAAAAAACCTCCTTCGTCTTCATATCTTCCAGAGTTGGGAGGCAATTGTATTCGTTGATTCAGGAAAGACCAAGTTTGCTATTTTGCAAAGCTCATCCACTAATATATTCGCTAAAAGCGTTTTCTCTTCTTAGATGAGGCATTTATTGTGGTGAGTATTCTGTAGGAAACTGTCACTTACTGTACATTGATAAGTGGCATTGCCCAAGATGTCATGTAAGTCGCGCAGCTAGGATTCAATCAATAAACATCACTGACAGCGATGAAGCGGTTACCGGGCCATATCCGAGAGTAGTCTACAATCGTACAATTACTCGCTAACTCACTATTGCAGAACAGGCCCAGACAAGGGAATAACCTCGCCACATGGCTCAAATGCTGGCGGTAAGCGGCACTTTGCTAATGAACTTATCTGTGGTAAGACATGGGGACGAGTGGAAGAAGTAAACGCATTAGTTGAGATGCTTCTGCCGGCGAGACCCATGGCAATCGTGCTCGCCGATGGACTCGAAGAAACCGGACTATGCCCACCGAAAGAAATGCCGTAGAGAAAAGGTTCATGAACTATGAGACCTCTAAGTACCGGGGAGTAAGGCAGGGAAAAAAAACATTCATGAGGGTCACCAGGCCCACGAACCTGAATTTCTGAGTCGTCGTCGTCAGGGTCGCATTTTCTCTGCGCTTGGCAATCGAGGCCCGGAAAGTGAAGAACCCACGGTGGTCTGATCCAGGATAGGTGAAGCCCGTGACAAGACCGGCGAATTAAGAGACCTATCTTCTCGAAGGAGATCGCCCGAGGTTGCTAGTGGTCGGTCTGTGCCAGTCAGCTTTTCGAAGACATCTGCATGATGCTCTGCATGGCGATAGGACGAATATGGTTCTGCACCGGCGGTGAAAGACTTACTTCTCAGCCTCACCCAGCTGGCATACAACGGTTCATCCGAGGCGAAGAATCGAACGGACCAATGCAGTCCCGGTTTATCGGGGACGATCTAATACCTTATCTGGGGCAGCGTGAGGCTTTCCCGCTCACCACTTAGACCACACCTGGAACCTACCGCAGTCTAGCAAGGTCAGCTGTCGTCAGCAGATCGAGGTAATGCCGCGCGCAATCGTCGCTAGTGAGTGACGTGAGGGCGTCAGAATGTCGGTATGAGGGCTGCTATACACATGTACGATGCGCAAGTGCGTGAGGCCCTCTCCTGGTAAGCGTATCCAAATGTCGTAGCTCGGGGCATTTATCCTTTCTTCTTTCGTGGTGCACTTCAGTTGCTTACTGAGAGGGATGTCGAGGGAGTTTCCTGGAGCGAAGCGGTTGCTAGAACGCGTGGACGGCAGAGGATACAGGAGATCTGTCTGATGACACATCCGTTATAATAGGCAAGGGGCAGCCTCAGGACGTGATTGCGACAGCATCGATGCGTCTAATTCCAGATCGAGGTTTTGGCAAAGACGACAGGGTGAAGCGGGAAGCTTATGGATGTCATCGGGCCTGGATGTAATCAGGTGCGATAGAATCGGTGAGAACACGTAAAGTGACTTCCTGAGTAGACGATGGCAAGCGTATGACGAGTCCTGACTGGGTCGAGGAGGTGGCTAGTCACTTGATACACGCCTTGTAGTTTACGGGTCGTAGAGCCGAGAGAGACAGGGTGATGTGAACTCATGCTCAGAAGGAGCATATACCGAGCAGATAATGGCGTTGAATTAGACCCTGGGGGAAAACCCCCGATGTCTCGAAGTGAACGATGACAGCTCCCCCAGCAGCACAAAGTCTTCGATGGAGAGATTCAGTGACTGGAATTGGTGCGAGAAGAAACGCTCATCATCAGCCCCTCACCCAATTTTGCCCGTTAAGGGCTCTCACGTTGAGAAATACGCCAAGAACGCAAGCTTTGGCGAATGAAACATTATTATCATTATCTGAATTATCCGCTCTATTTGACAAAACTAGATCTGAAGAGTTAGATAAAACAGACATGCCGACATCAAACGCACCATTGAGCGACTTGATGATAGCCCCGTGCTGACTGAACGCGTGACGCGGCCCCCAAGATCTACAAGTGTTTGATTTGATACCTGTTGAACTATTCTTGTCATTTTTGAAAACGCAACAGCGTCTTATCAGTACGTCAATCACGCACGTCGTTGGGTTTTCCCCGGCTTCGGCACTTCTGTGGCAAAGTGATATGTGACCGACGGCTCATCCCACCACTTCGCCGAAACTATCCCGGGAGGAAAAGCTCTCTTTCGGGGTAGGAGTGTGTGTGAAAGGCACGGTCCAGAAAGCAGAGGAAACCTACGTTCGGGGATATATCACAAGAGCATTTTGCCCTTGACCGACGTCGCATTGCAAAAAGGGAACGACACGCAGGACTGACCGCGCTGCGACATCTTGGCTCTCGCTGGACAACGGCAATTGGGTGCAAAGAGAGTCATAGCATAGGCCCGAATCTAGCCGAAGGAGATGTGCGGTAGAAACGACATCTCTTCTCGGCATCGATCGCCAATGCCAGCCAAGGCGATGGAAGATAGCTTTTCAGCCTTCGGTGGTTGGCTTAGTCGTCTTGGCAGACCTTGAACAACAATGCGTCGTCGTAATCGAGCGAACAGGTACGTATGTTATGGGCAACGAGGTAGGGAACCCCGCCACCTCCCCATCCACAAAGAAAAAACCGGCAACAGACGTTGGAACACGGTGCAGCAGCAGGGCCGCCTTTCGCCGCCGCGGACGCCACGAAACCAGCCTTATGAGACGGTTTGAAGCTCTTTGGGGGCGTTGGCCAAGACATTCGCCAAGACGTTCGGAGACGACTCTCACACCCAAGGGCCAGCGGGTTTGAGTGTGGTTGCAAGCGGATCACGCCCATCGTACTTTCCTCTGCTCTTTCGTTTTTTCCCTTCCCTTCACTCCGGAGCATTGGTCGCAATTGCTTGGCACGAGCAACGTTTGTCTACAAACAAGGAAAGAAGGAAACAAAAAAGGGGGAAAGGTGAGGTCACGTTGATACGTGCCGCAAGCCATCATCAGTAGCTCCTGGGACCTGTACTGATTCAGCAGCCGACTCTGCCAAGAAATCCCTGAGCAAATGGGAATCGTTGCAGAGGGATTGACCGTCTTGGACCGACGTCCACCCCCGTGGGGACCAGAGTTCGATTCTTTTTCTGGAGCAGCAGCCATCAAGGAAGAAAAGAAATACGCAGAAGTATTGGCTGATAGCGGCTGGAGAAGGGTGGAGGGGGGGAGAGGAGGAATCCATTGATGGAGGACCTGTTGAGGAGCCCTGTTGATAGACAAAAGACTGGAGCTGAACCACTTGGCCAAAGTCGCGGATTGGGGAGAAGGGGGCCGCGTCAGTGACGATCCATGGACACAGTAATGTGACCAGCATCGCGCCAATAATGCTTAGCAAGTTGTCTCCCCCAAAACTTCGCAGTGAATCGTAATCTGCGGTGAAAACTGCGGTCAAGATCCGAACCCTGCAGCAATGTCGGCGACGGCAGTAGCACCAGCGACACGGAGCAGCAAGTAATAGCGAGAGGCGAGAGAGAGAGAGAGAGAGAAAGAGAGAGACGCACACACACACACACACAGAGAGAGAGAGACAGAGAGGGAATCCTGTTGCGCGGTCAACCAGCAACCTGGACGAGATCCGGAAAAACGGCGCGCTTGTATCATTGGGTGTGGAGGCCAGCGGCCGAATTTCCCACCAGGACGGAGGCAAGGGCCCAGAAGCTTTCGGGACCAATATTCGGCCAATATTCAGGGACCTCTGTTGGGACACTCCGCCCGCCGCTCCTCCACCTACTCTGGACCTGAACCTGAGGAGCAAGAAAGAGACACTCAATCTCACGTATTACCAAGTGGACCCCCATCGTTAAACATGAAAAGCCCCCACTATAGTCGAAGACCAGAGGGCGAGCCGAGTACTCTAAGAAGCATGCTAAGAGAAGCCAAGCGGAGAATAAGAAGGAGACGAGGGAAATAAACCAAAGAACCGAGGCCAAGCGGAGCCACTTTCTTGCCAAAAAAAATAATTTTGAAAAAATGTGGCTGGGGCATCCATTGCATTGGGATGAAGCAGCCGCCGCCCCTCTCCCCCTGAATCTGTTCACTTATTCATTTTGATAGCCATGGAAAATGTTAAATAACTCGTATAGCAGTGTTTCTCTTGTGTATTCTATTGGTATAAAATTAGAAGATAGATCGGTACGAAGTAGAATTGATAGAGATTCTTAATCGCTGCGGTAGTGTGGGGCTACGGCTGGACTGACTGGAAGTACCTCGGCTCTAGAAATGTGTCTCTTCTCTTCCCTTCACGTCTCGTTGTTTTCCTGCTACAACCAATTGATGCTCGTCCTGTTGGTACAGTAGCTACCACTATTATTAACGCACTTACAACTACGGCAGGATTCTTCCCAAGTGATCGACTGGCTGCTGTCTAATGCGATAAACGGTTGAGCCTTTCGTTCTGTTTGGATGAGGGGATATGAATGGAAGGGAAAAGGGGGAGGGGGGCTGTTGCAAGGTAAGGTAGGAGGGAATGTGGAGGGGTGCATTGACAGGTAGCTGTGCGGCGTTAAAATGTGAACCCTGTCATGCAGGAATAGGATGGGAGGGACCTGGGGTTCTCTTTCCTACACGAATAATGACGTCGTCTTCGCGGCTGTGACTGTGACGGTACGCGATACACGCTACATGGTGTTGCATCACGATAGCGCCCTGAGAAACTTGATGCGTCTCTCTCTTTCTCTCCTTGGAGAGAGAGGTGACGGGACAAAACAGGAACAGGAATAGACTCAAGCAAGGGTGCAGTGGGCAGAAGGAATGACAAGTTTGACACAACACCAAGGCACCGGCCGTGTGTCTCTGTGTGTAGAGGTAGTGTCTCTTTACATAAGGTACCTGACACTGCTAATCTGTACGGCGCCATGGACGGCTTAGCGATGAGGAGATAGCCAGGCACCGGGACGCCATCGCGTCTAGTGGCCGATCTGCAGACATCGGCTGTACTAGGGCGGGCATCAGGTCGACGGGCGAACCCGCACTGGCTGACACCGGTGCGAGTCTGTTGGCACTGACAGTTGGTGCTGGGTGCTGGGTGCTTGGCGCTGGCGTGAGCGCTGGCGTAGTCGGATTCTTGGCTCTGCGAGATTCGACCTAGAACGACAAAGAGCTTGCGTTTCAATTGTGGCTTTTTCTCTGGTCTGTGGCCATGGTGTTCTCTGTAGCAGTGTATGGTGGTGGTCGTGCAAGCAGTGATGGCGGCTCTTGGCGCTGCATCTCACAACCCAAGGTTTGTGTTGACGTCTCGCGATTATCCGCCGTGCGTTCTGCAGAGGCGAACGTTGTTGCCCCCGTCCCCCCTTACCACGGACGGTCCCCTTACCCACCCGTCGAGTTTTCTGTCAGACTAAGAGATGTGAGGTGACACGCTCTCTCTCTCTCTCTCTCTCTCCCCTCTTGCGTGAATCACTTACCTACCTTATCTCACGCGGCCGCGGCAGTGGGACCGTGACTTGAACTACCTAGACTTTGGGGCTTTGAAGAAGAAGAGGGGCACTTCGGTTGCTCGACCTGAACCAACGACCGAGGAAATTTCCCAGGGACCCATCCGAATGTCGACCCCAGCCCGGGTGCCACTGTCGTCGTCCATACCTTGTGAAGCTTTAGGTACCTTATGTAATTAACTCATCAGCACAAAAAAAAAGAAAAGTTACTGAGTTTTTGATGGGGCCTTAGCCTCACATCCTATGAGAAAGGAGACGTCTGATAGGGCAATTGAGTTCAAGAATGACGATAGACGATAAGGGCAAGTGGAGACTTGAGGATGACTCAGTCACACACCAAGTACGGATAGACCGTCGGCCGTTGTGTTAGATATTACTTGAAGAGTCTGGGACATAAGAGGCTAAAAAGGCTAAGCCTCGATGCCCTGAAATTCCCATGCAGGAGGCATGCAGACAGCATGCAGACAGCATGCAGACAAGCCCGTGGCGTAATTTGACGCCTTCACCCTATTCGTAGAGCACTCGGTACCCTGGGTTTTCCTTTTCCCTTTTCTCTCCGATCCCCCACCATCATTTGACTGCTTGGAGCCGGCCATGGCCCAACCGAGGCTGTACGATGCGTAATCCGTGTCTTGGACCACTTTATACTTCATCTCGGCCGCAACTTTACTCGTTCCGCGTCGGTAATGAAAATGACGTGAAGCCCCCATTGAGCGATACGCGTTTCCGAGGCGACTCGGAGATGGATTCGATGCCAGATTCCAGGTCATTTCCCGATTCCCATCAAAAAGTGTCCATCTCCAAGCTCCGAAACTAAACTTAGTTGGGGCTTAATCGACGGGGGCCTTATCTCGCTTTTGTGAGAGTGACAGGAGGGCGCGAGGACAAGGGGGCTCACCTGTTGGAGACACAGCTAGTAGAGAGACACACACGCATTTGGGGACCGGAGCAGCGACATTTGGGAGGCGCTCTATTCGGCACCCCCCGGTCTCCTATTCGGCACAAGTCTAGCTACTTCTGGTAGGAACACGGGCCCAAATGCTACCCCAGGCGTGGGCTACACTAAATTGTTTATTACGTTAAATATACTGCCCTGGAGGTAGAGTTGTGTAGAAGAATGTACTGATACATTGGTATTTGTTTTTATTATTGCTAACTTTGATAATATGGATCTCTCCCCTTTATTAATACTACATCTTGTGTTTCTATGCCCAAAAAATATCTTTTTATATACCCTATTAGTACTTATTATGAATTTAGAAAATCCTACTCTTAATAATCTTATTAAGAAGGTTAAGAGTTTCTAATAGACTTATAATTATAGGGTGACTTATATAAAGGGCATAAAAGCTATTAGTAGTAATACTTTTATTTAGTTAGATCTTACTTATAATTATAATAGTTAAAAAAAGCTCTTAGTAATTATAAAGAGGGTAATAAAAATATATAAAATTAATTATAAGTAATTAATATATTATATATAATAAAGTGAGGGATAGGGTATTATATAGGTAAATAATTTATATAATTATCCTACTATTATTAAAGAATTAATTATTATAAACTAGTCCCTCTATATATTATTATAGGATAAAATTAGTAGTATATTAATAATATAAGAGATAGTTAAGAATAAGTTAAAGTTAAGTAAATTAATTACTTATAATATTATTACCTAAATTAAATAGGAGGCTAGTATAATTATATATAAGAGGGATATATATAATATATAATAATAATTATAATATAAAAAATATAGGCCTCTATTATTAACCTAGATATTTATATAAGAACTCTTCTTTAATAAGGATATTAAGTATTTAAGTATTTATTATAATAAAGTAATAGGAAGGATTAATATAATATTTTAATTATATATATAATACTTTAAGTAGTAGTAATAAAACCCTGAATTATTATTAATAAATATAATATATAAAGTTAATAAATAAAATAGTAAAAAAGGGTAAATTTATAACTAATTTATTATAAATAAATAAATTAGTTTAATATACTACTTTTTAAAATTAATAGTGTGACTTTAGTTTATTTAATATTTAATACTACTTTTTACTTTATTTTAAGTAAGAGTATAATATTATATAAGTAGGTAATATATTAAATATAGAATTTATTAATTTCTAAGTAAATTTCTCTATTATAAGTTATATTTAATAATTTTAATAAAGTACTAAAAAAGGTAATAAAAGTAGTATTTTAGTATACTTAGTAATAACTTTATTAATAGTATATATTAAAAAATATAGTATTAAATATAAAAAAATAAGTGGGATAGTATATTAGAGGGGGAGAGTAATAATATTAATAGCTAGGCTGAAATTTAGCCTAATATATTAAATCTAAATAGGACTAGAGGGACTACTTTTCTTATATTAACTAGGCTATTTAAAGTCTCCTATTTACTTAGTAGTAACTTTAGTGGGGTAATTAGTAAAATTTTAATTAATACTAATAATATAGATTTTAAGACTAATATTATAAAGGATTTTATTAACTTTATTATTAATAACTAGGCTATATAATTAATACCTATTACTAACTTCCCACTTAATAATTAAATCCCTCTATATATAATAATAATTACTATTAATTTATTAACTATAACTAGTAATAATAAGATTAAATAAAGTCCTAATAGTATTTTATAAGCCTAGAAGAATTATATTTATATTATAATAAGGGATATTTTTTAAAAGTAATAAAAGGCTCTATATAATACTTTTTATATAACTTAGCCCTAAATTATTACTTACCTTAAGTATATATATCTTTATTTCTATTCCTAGTTTATAGAATTTATAGTAAAATCTCTATATAATTATAAGTTATATATAATCTCTCATACTAAGTTATCTTATACTAAGTTAAAGACTTACCTCTATAATTACTTAACTAACCTCTATTATCTCTTTAAAACTATTATTAAAATAATTAATAATAAGAGACTATAATACTATTAATATATTAATAATAAAAAGTTCTACTTTAAGTAGTAATAATTACTTAAGTAAATAATAACTTAATTAATTTATTATATATTTTTATAGGCTATAAATTTTATTTATAATTAATATACTACTATAGAGAAGGTTTTTCTTAATAAGTTATATACTTACTAACTTTTATATTACTTTAGTAATTTTTTAAAAGAATATAACTTACTTTACTATTATAACTTACTTAATTACTTAGAATTATATAAACCCTTATAATATTTTATAAAACTAAATATTAATAATTATTATTAGTTAAATTAATTTATAGTATATTCTCTTATTTATTACTTTAAAAATATTAATTTTATATATTTTTTTAGCCTAAAATTATAACTCTTTAAGTTATAATTAAGGAGCTTAACCTAGAAATTATTATTTTATACTAAAATTATTAATAGGACCTTTTTTTCCTAGGTAATAATAATACCCTCACTAATAACCTACTATAGTATTAATTAACTATACTTATACTCTTCCCTTATATTAATTATAATATATTAATAAAGAGAGATCTCTATATATTTAAAGTAGCCTAGGCTAATATATTTATTAATAATAATAATATATTATTAGTAATACTAATACCTAAGTAAAAAAAGAAGAAGATTATAGTAAAAAGGGCTAATAAAAGGGTAATTATTCTTATTAATAAGTAATTTAGCTAAATAACCTAGAGACTAGTAAAGAGCCTAAATAATTTCTTAATAAGCCAGGCTTTATTAGTACTACTACCTATACTAGCTCCTCTACTAGTCACTTATAGTTAACCATAATAATTATTATATTTATAGACTTTTTAACTACTAATATAACCTTAATTTAATACCCTACTCTTCCTATTAAATTAATAGTAGTTTTTAAGTTAATTACTACCTCCACTACTTCTATTATAATAGTATAAATATAGGTAGTAGTATAAGTAGTATAGGTAGTATAGGTAGTACTAGTAGTAGTTTTATATTAATATAATAATGTTCTTTTTATACTTTTATATAATATTACTTATAATATATGTCTAGGTGGGCGCTAGGGTAAATGATACATGGCCCCATATGATGCGCGGTGCCCCACGGACATCTTTGCCAGAAATGGCTAGACTTGTGCCGAATAGGAGACCGGGGGGTGCCGAATAGAGCGCCTCACATTTGGGGGAAAAGACGGGGCCGCTTGCTGTCAGGTACGGAGTAAGGTAGAATACGTACCTCTGTACGGAGTACGGGCATAACCAACACTGGACATGGCATTCCCAGCCTCGGCAGAATAATTCAGCGATTCGGGCTTGCATTGGCACAAATTCTGAGCACTGATTTTTTTTTTTTTTTTTTTTTTTAAGACGGATACTGCTGGATGGTAGATTCCTTCTGCCGCACCTCAGCCAGCGATCACGGATCTCGCGCGCCAAGCGGTTGTTTCCGAGCGCATCCCAGTCGTGCGACGCGAGAGTCGGTCTTGTGCAAAAGCTTCTACAGCCATCCCTGGCCTCGGCCCTCATTCGTCTGTTTCCTCTCTTGCCTGCTTGTTTGATCTCTTGCACTGTTTCAACTCGACCAAGACAATCCCACGCAGCACTGTGAACCGCAACCCAGGAAGAAGAAGAAGACGACGACGACGACGACGAAGAAAGACCGGGGCGAAGAGACGAAAGGAGACAATCGAGGTCCACAAGCGCCGACAGTGCATGGCATTAGCCCTGCAGGAGGCTCCGATATCCCACCTCAACCCCCCATAGAACCGTCAAAACGACGCAACGCAACACAGGTAATGAGTACAGATTCAGCAGCGGGGGGCGGAGAATAGGCATGCTACTCCATGGTTATTGGCAGGCAAATGGGCAAAATAGAGGCAAGCATACACAGGTCCGCTGTTTGTCGCTCTACCATCCTCTGCACCGAGCCTGCGGGACTTTCACCGAAGTATGAATGGATTTTGCTGTTCCAGGTTCGCCTCGAGACTTTCGGGACCCAATCCCGACGTCTCTTGGCTTGCTTGGCTGAAGCTGCCCTCGAGTCCCTTTGTCGGTGCTTACTCTGGCTGAGATTGGCCACAGAACAGACAAAGTCATTGTACAACTCACAACTCAAGACGCAACTTGGCCCGTGGCTCATCGTCCAAAAAAGGTTCCTCCTATGCAGAACATCATCGTAAACATCCGCGCCTCAAAGCCATGACGACTATCGCCAACTCTCTCGCCCTCCATCTCGTATGCAGGTCCAGCACATCAAATCGTCGACACACAGCCCACAACTCCTTTCTTGCGAGGTCGGACGAAAAAAGAAGCAGGGAACGGAGGGCAAAGAAAAGGGCGACGTCTTGACTGGATGAGAGCACAACACAGAGCACAAGACAGCAACCCATCACCATCATCTAGCCCGCGCTACTCGCAGCACGTCAACCCCACGGCACCAGGAGCTCCTTGGTCCCTGCCCGATCGAGGGGGATTAATGGGGATCGCGGTGGGTTCCCTGGGGGCTCTGCAGGGGCTTGTCGAAAGCAAGGACTCTCCTCGTCTGCTCTGGCTCTCTTTCTGGTCCTGTATTCCCTTATCGTGGCAGGCATTACCATGGAGCCGTCCATGAAGTCCTGCAATGCAGCGCGAACGGGTTCCCTCGCTATGCAGCGAATGTCCGTCGTCGTCGCCGTTCCGTCCTTTCATTTCTGCTTGCAGCAGCGGAGCGCTCTTTTTATTTGGTTTTCCTTTTTATGTTCTATTACGAACAGATTTGCAGGTTCGTTCAACGAAGCCTGCACGCGGCGTGCTCACTGCTGCTGGTGCTCGTCTCGAGCGCGAGATGACGCTCCCCCATCTCGCGCCAATACCACGTTGGTCTATGAGTCCGGTCCTGACTAGGACGACAATACTTCCGTCCGGGTGGTCGCTGACACGGTGAACGGCCCGGCCGATAATGTCGCTCCAGTGCCGCGCGCCGTGTGTTTTGCTCGCTACTCGTTGCCAACGGCCTTCATCCAGCGTTGAAATCTCGCCTTCGACTTCCATCATGGAGCCCGCCCTGCGTGCCGAGTTGCGGTAGCGATGCGCATCGACACACACACACCAAGAGAAATGATGAACTTCGACACCAAGTGGCGCTGGATCA
Source organism: Colletotrichum agaves (assembly GCA_036785465.1). Taxonomy (NCBI): domain Eukaryota; kingdom Fungi; phylum Ascomycota; class Sordariomycetes; order Glomerellales; family Glomerellaceae; genus Colletotrichum; species Colletotrichum agaves. Next base: position 55,226 of record JAXISO010000044.1, on the reverse strand, counting down.
CCAGTCATTGATCATTGATTTCCTCTCCACGAGGGCAATGCATGTATTCACAATTCATCTCCGTCATGGCCGATGAGGGGACGGAAATCTGCCTTGATTCCTTGGCCCGCTTCCCGCTTCGCGAAGACTTCCATCGCTGATTCAATCCCATCCCGGCCCCCATCTAATTCCGGGTGTCGGTGATTGTGCCGTACCCAGTCGAGTGAAGAGTGACTGGATACAAACTACGTATGTGCACAAAAAGCCATGCGGTTCATGCTGAAATGTCACTGGTCTTGCTGTTCCGGGAAACCCAGCCGTTGAAGGATACATACAGTCGCACTTGATTAAGTTTGGTTTTGTCCTGGCCGGGGAAATGGCTTGGCAAGTTTCTCCCCAGTGTTTTAAGGAATTTTGGGTTAAAACATAGATGCAGCAATAGTACCAGCAAAATCGACACCTAAAGTATTGGCACGGTGCGAAAAAGAGGAAAGCATACGCGCTAGCCAGTTAAATGCACCAGACGGCACTGCCAGAAGTTACTGCGGCGCAGTATAGCCTCAAGTCAAGGCCCGTCGCGAAGCAGATCTTTGGCCAGAGGGTGTTTCTAAGGAAAGACTTGGCGATGAGCTCGGGCTTCAGCAACCCCCCTGTCGACGTTGTCTTGACTTGCCTTGGCTGCGAGAGAGAGAGAGCGAGAGACAGAAAGAGAACGGTACATGGCTGTGTAGGTAAAGACACGTCTTCCGTGAGAGAGAACTCGCCGCCGCCGTGCTCTATCCCGGGCGGTTTTTTGGCGCTCTCTCTCTCTCTCTCTCTCTCTCAGGGTCAAGAGGTGCGGCGTCGCCTTCTAGGGCAAGACGTGGACATGACAATTCAGGGCTTGGCGGAAGGTTTGATGCTGTGCCAATCCATGGATCCTTGTGCCCATCTCTTTCTTGATACGTGCGGACAAGTACTGTATGTACAGCGGAAGTTGTACGGACATGAGATAGGCATGCCCAGCTGCATATATGCTACGGTACGTACCTACCTAGCGCCTCAAAGCTGGGTCGGGGTACGTAACTTCTTGCGCAATGTCCAGCAATGGAAACTGCACTCTGCACTCCGCACCCGTATATGAGCGTCACGTGACGTGGGTTTCGGAGCTGAAACTGTCGCGTCCAAGGGGCCGGACGAGGGAGCGAGGAAAAGTGTGGATGCGGCAGCTTGGGGGTGCAGAAGAAGCAAGGGTGACGAAGTGGAGGAGGCCAGGTCCCAGATGGTCAAACGTCTCTTCTCTCCACGGAACATGTCCTTGATCAGGGGGTGTGTCCGGGTCCGCGCTCCAACCTGGACTAGACGTACGGGGACACGATGGAAAAGAGAGTCTACTCTCCTCCTAACTCTTTCAACTACGACTTGCTGAGATACCGCGGGAGGGGTTTGTGGCCCGTGTGAGCACCACACTTCGACGAAATCTCGGAGTTGTGTCTGTGTCAAGTCTCGTTTTTATTTTTATTCTTTTCTCTCACTATGTATTCTTTCCATCGAAGGCCCTTACCCGTTCCAAGGTACACTCATATTACCACTGAGGCATTTTCTTTCTTGTACTGGGAGACTAACACACTACCCCCAACGCCACGCTCCCTTCGCGCACATCGTCAAGTCACTTCAGAGTTCTTCATCGAAACGCACGACTCAAGCTGGCTTCCCCTTGTTGCCAGGACCGCATCCTCACATCCTGGCAGATGAGACAGCGAGTCGTCTCTGTCTTGATAGGTCGGCCCGTCTAATGGGGCATGGCAAATTTGCGCTAGAATGGCCATCTCTTCCAAAGAAGCAGGTCGGCTATTGCTTGCTTTGCCTTACCTTGCCTTGCCTTGCCTTGCCTCGCCTTTACTTCGCTCTTCCTTGCCCGGCGTTCCTCTGTTCTGCTCCTGGCCTATGCTCTGTGAGTGTGATGGATGGTGGCTCTCGCTCCGTCTTTGCCTCGTAGCTCGCCATGTGTTTTTCTCTGCTACAGGTACTTCCGCTCTTCGTCCGTCCACCCACCCGCCCTCCAGCGGCAAAAGTGTCCCGTCGTCGCTGATTGCTCGAAATAGCATCGATGTCGCCCGGTCACAGTGTGTGGAGTTTTCCCTCACCCGCATCTGTTTTGATGCTCGCAACTTCTTGGCGTTGATCCGAGCAAGACGGGGTACGCAGCTACACGCCGGTCCCTTGTTCACACACGCCGCCGCGGTATCTCTCGTGTCTCTGGACTGGAGTCTGGCCGCCTTGCCTTGCCTCCCCATCTGGGCTGGTCTCTACTCGTGTACGAATATGGGTGCGTGTGTGTGTGTGTGTGCCGTTCTTGTGCTTGCTTGTGTGCTTGCCGCGAAGTTATGCCTGTCTGCCTTCCCGGCATGCCTTGGTCCCATCTCTACTTTTTTGTGCGCACCCGCGGAAGTCCTCACCCACTTACCCCGTCCGGCCTCGCCGTTTGACAGATAATATAATATGCCCTTCCTCCCACCGTGATTCAAGACTGTTGTCCCCTAGCCTTTTACCTCTTTACCCTTCCGTCTCTCCCTACTCCATACCTTCCTTTGAACCCCCCCCCCCCCCCCCCCCCAACCCTCAATCTCGACCTGTCCCGCGCACTCTTGTTGGCTTGTTGGCTATTTTGGCTACAGCTGGACTGTAATCCCGTGGTCACTTTATGGCACCGTTCAAAATGGCCGGCTTAATCGGCAAGGGCGGTAACAAACACTACCCAACGCCCATCAGCACCGAGGAGGACGACCAAGACCTCGAAACGGGCAACTTCCTCCAGGAACGCCAACGGAACAACCGAGTTGAGGGTGCTGAGGGTGAAAGCGGCACTAACGATGAATACCGATCGTACGTCTCACACGACTCAATGGCTTCTCGTTCTGGTGTTTGCTTTCACTGTACTAACTTCACGCCATCTACAGTCTGATTCGTTATATCGACACATACCGGGATCCCAATGCGGAACCGGAGGAGATGGAGGATGCCGCGCCTGGCAAGGCACCACCGGCGTGGCAGTTTTGGAAGAAGAAGGCCGAAGGCACCACCGGCGCCGGTGCCTTCGTCACTCCCGCGGACTGGCTCAACACCGACTTGAAGCAAGGTCTTGATCCCATGGAAGTCGAGCGCCGCAGGAAATACACTGGCTGGAACGAGCTCACCACCGAGAAGGAGAACATGCTTCTCAAGTTCATCGGTTTCTTCCGTGGCCCTATTCTTTACGGTAAGCTGATATTCCCGAAACTCAAAGACGCTGCGGCCAAGCCCGATTTCTACATCCTGGCATGACCGCATGAAACACGGCCGTACAAAGGCTAATTCCCTAATGCAGTCATGGAGGCCGCTGCCATCCTCGCCTTTGCCCTGCAAGATTGGATGGATGCTGGTTTGATTGTGGCTATTCTGCTGCTTAACGCCGCTGTCGGTTGGTACCAGGAAAAGCAGGCTGCTGATGTCGTCGCTTCGTTGAAGGGTGACATTGCCATGAAGGCCCATGTCATTCGCGAAGGAAGAGAACAGGAGATTCGCGCTCGTGAGCTCGTTCCTGGAGATATTGTAAGTTACCTCGATACCGCGGATCTGGTTCGTGATAATGGCCAACTCGACTCACACTTGAATTTTCCAGATCATCATCGAGGAAGGCCACGTTGTCCCTGCTGACGCCCGCCTGATTTGCGACTACGAGAACCCCGCCGGCTTCTCTCAGTACAAGGCTGAGCTCGAGGCCCAAGATGTTATGTCCCCTAACCGTGAGAAGTTCGACGAGGACGGCGAGGAGGGTGGTACTCCCCCCCTGGGCCACGCCATTGTTGCCGTTGACCAGTCTGCTATGACTGGTGAGTCTCTCGCTGTCGACAAGTTCATGACCGATACCGTCTACTACACCACCGGTTGCAAGCGCGGCAAGGCCTACTGCATCGTCACCCACGGCGCCCAGGCTTCCTTCGTCGGAAAGACTGCCTCGCTCGTCCAGGGTGCCCAGGACCAGGGTCACTTCAAGGCTGTCATGGACTCCATCGGTACTACGCTTCTCGTTCTCGTCGTCATCTTCATCCTCGCTTCCTGGATTGGTGGTTTCTACCGCAACCTCGAGGTCTCCGAGGAGGGTTCTTCCGTCAACTTGCTTCACTACGCCCTCATTCTCCTCATCATTGGTGTTCCCATCGGTCTGCCCTGCGTTACCACCACAACCCTCGCCGTCGGTGCCGCCTACCTCGCCCAGGAGAAGGCTATCGTTCAGAAGCTCACTGCCATCGAGTCCCTCGCCGGTGTCGACATCCTCTGCTCTGACAAGACCGGTACCCTCACTGCCAACCAGCTTTCCGTCCGCGAGCCTTTCGTCATGGAGGGTGTTGACATCAACTGGATGATGGCCGTCGCCGCTCTCGCCTCTTCCCACAACATCAAGTCTCTCGACCCCATTGACAAGATCACCGTCCTCACCCTCAAGCGCTACCCGAAGGCCAAGGAGCTCATCGCCGACGGCTGGAAGACCGAGAAGTTCACTCCCTTCGACCCCGTCTCCAAGCGCATCACTGCCGTTGCCACCCACCGTGGAGTCCGCTACACCTGCGCCAAGGGAGCCCCCAAGGCCGTCCTCGCTCTCACCGACTGCACTGAGGAGCAATCCGCTCTCTTCAAGGAGAAGGCCGCTGAGTTCGCCCGCCGTGGTTTCCGTTCGCTCGCCGTCGCCGTCAAGGAGGAGGATGGTCCCTGGGAGATGCTCGGCATGCTGTCCCTCTTCGACCCCCCTCGTTCCGACACTGGCCAGACCATCATCGAGGCTCAGGCTCTCGGTCTTCAGGTCAAGATGCTTACTGGTGACGCCCACGCCATTGCCGTCGAAACCTGCCGTATGCTCCAGCTCGGTACCAAGGTTTACAACTCCGACAAGCTCCTCCACTCCGACATGGCCGGCACTTCCATCCACGACCTCTGCGAGCGCGCCGACGGTTTCGCCGAGGTGTTCCCCGAGCACAAGTACCAGGTCGTCGAGATGCTTCAGCAGCGTGGTCACTTGACTGCCATGACTGGTGACGGTGTCAACGATGCTCCCTCCCTGAAGAAGTCCGATTGCGGTATTGCCGTCGAGGGTGCCACCGAGGCTGCCCAGGCCGCCGCCGATATCGTCTTCCTTGCTCCCGGTCTCTCTACCATCGTCTCCGCTATCAAGCTCTCCCGCCAGATCTTCCAGCGTATGAAGGCTTACATTCAGTACCGTATCGCCCTTTGCTTGCACCTTGAGATCTACCTGGTCACGTCCATGATTATCATCAACGAAACTATTCGCGCCGATCTCATCGTTTTCCTTGCCCTCTTTGCCGATTTGGCCACCATCGCCGTTGCCGTAAGTCTTAAACTGCCCCAATCCTATCCACGAACAATCTTGACTAATAGATTTCACAGTACGACAACGCCCATTTTGAGAAGCGCCCCGTGGAGTGGCAGCTGCCCAAGATCTGGATCATCTCCATCGTTCTCGGTAGCATGCTCGCCGCTGGCACCTGGATCCTTCGCGGCACCATGTACCTCACCGAAGGTGGCGTCATTCACGAGTACGGTTCCATCCAAGAGATTCTCTTCCTCGAGATCTCCCTGACCCAGAACTGGCTCATCTTCGTCACTCGCGGCTTCGAGACCTTCCCCTCCATCCAGCTCGTCGGTGCCATCGCCGCCGTCGACGTCCTGTCCATCCTCTTCTGCGTCTTCGGCTGGTTCTCCGGTGGCCGTGGCGAGCCCGCCTCCCCTCCCTCGCTCAACCGCTTCCTGTCCGCCAACGGCCGCACCGACTTCGTCACCGTCTGCGTCGTCTTCGTCTACTCCGTCGCAGTCACCATCGTCATGGCCCTCGTCTACTACGTCATGACCAACATGAGGAGTCTGAACGACATGGGCCGCAAGAAGCGCAGCGTCACCGACACCATGATCGAGAACGTCCTGACGCAGCTCAGCAAGGTCGCCCTCGAGCACGAGAAGGACGACAAGGGCGAGAGGTTCTACATTGCCAACCGCGCCGTTGTCGAGGAGGGTTAAACAAGATGCCACGTGGCCTTGTCTTAGAGAAGCGAGAGTCTTGTTAAAGAAGTGCGAAAGACGTTGGCGCCAAACAAGCGTGTTTATTCCCACCCACAAGCATTCTGCAATTTTTAAATTACTTTTTATTATCGGGGTTGCTAAAAAAAATTTCTTCATACCATAGAGACAAAAAGAAACTTGGACGGAGGGGGTGGAAAAGGGGGTTTTCTAGATGATGCGCATCGGTAATACTGCGCAACACCATCACCAACTGTCACTAATGGCCCCCGATTTCTTTATAATTGTTACAAGACCATTGTTCTGGCGTTGGTCGGGGCCGTCTGATAATCAAATCGAATTTACCATGTTCTAAACAAACAATCTACTTCCTCTTGGCATTGTGAACCAACTTTTCTCAGCCGACAGCCAACTTACACCACTCACCATCTTAGGGACCGAAGAAAGGTCACTGTCTGACCTTCTATCGCCGTGCTCGAAAAAAAGGCCAAAAAAAGAACGAAGAAGAGACGAAGCGCGAGGGCCGACCAAGAATCACGCATGAAAGCGGTCCGGGAGCTCCAATCACAGGTTAGCCGCGCGAGCGCGCGCGCGCGCCCCCCTCCAACTTTGCAAAACAGCCGGAGTTGCGAATCATGTGACAAAAAGAAGAGAGATGGTGAGCCCGACTGGAGTTCTCCCGAGCAGAGGAGACTTCCGGGACCGGCGGGGGGGAGGGACCGTGGTAGGCAGGTTGGCCCGAGTTCCCACCCCCCCATTTCTTATCATCGTTCCGTCCTCCTCCGGGATGGTATCGATCGCCCTGACGGTGGCAGATGCGGACCTCCCTCTGGTCATAGTTCATATTTGGTAACCATCTGTTCTGTCCTTCCTCCATTCCCTTCCCTTAGTGAGATGCTGATCGTTCCGGCTGACCCAAAAAAGAGAAAAGAACAACTAACAGAGTTCGTGGGAAGTTTTGGAAAGGGCCTTTGCGTTTCCCCCCCCTCAGAAACCCCGGGCCCCTTAGTTATGGGGATTCTTTTTTTTTTCCCCTGTTGTAAGAGATCTTTATCGGTTCTCTAGTTAGCCGTATGGAAGGAAGAGAAGGACACGAAGAAAGAACGACAGACAAGGCGCCTCCCAGGCGAGTCGGTTTGGAGTGGTCGGCGCACCCAAACGAACACTGTGCCTCCCCCCCCCCCCCCCCCCCTCCCGGGGATGCTCTGGCGTGGGCAAAAGTCTTTTGCGTGCTTCAGAATCCTTTGGGGTTGTTTGATCCTTTGTCTTTGTTGGGGCGAACTTTTGACAACCTCGACCTCGTGGATGGATCCTTGAAGGCGTTCGAGCCTTCTTGGGGGCTGATGTCGAGGCTGTCGAAGGAGGGGAAGGGAAGGGGTGGGGGGGTTGGAGAAGCGGTTCGTGTTGCCACCGGGGGCGGGAGGGGGTATTGATTCTGCTCCCATTGCGCTCGTAAGCATGTGCTTCTGGGCCTTTTGTTCCTTTTCATCTTCTTCTCCTTTCAAGTTCGTGTTGTTGAGAAGCACGCAGAGTGCAGTAGCCCTCTGAAAACCATCTTTGCTCCGTGCCGGTAGTCGATGGTTTTGGGTCGGTGACGGCGCGAATGTTAAGCGAAATACTTTGCTAGTCGATGACGCGGCACGTGACAGACTAATGCTGTGATGGGACATGGCTTCCGTGATGATTTCATCATGGTGTGTCCATCACCGTTTGTCCGGGCCAGGTTATATGCTACTAACGTGGCTATCCCCCACGACTCTCCAAAGGCGATATTCGTAGTTTGATAGCGAGAATGTCGATATACGATCCGGGAATGGTTTAAGAAGGACGATGTGAGAAAGCCAGTATCATGGTTTGCTTGGATGCCGCAGAGTCTCCCGAAAACCATCTCTTCTGTCCGTCACAGGGTGTGTTGTATTCAGCGTCAAGGAGGCGCTCTGTTGAGCGGACAAGTCTTCTTCGAATCTAGAGAGGTGGGCGATGCCTGGGCCTTTGTACTCTTCGAAGAATGCCCAGTCAGCTGTAATCTCCCAATCGTCAAATCTATGTACTGAACATTTCTGTGCTTTTGCCGTTTGTTGAGTAGTCTAGCCGCAGACTCATTGGTAAAAAACACGACGGATAGATTGTCAACAAGCAACCCCCCCCCCCCCCCCCCGGGGCCTCCCTGGCGGCTTTCCACACGATGTAGACCGGCCAACTTCAGATCTCCCACGGTTAGACCACACCTAGGTATCCGGGCGACTGTCAATTGGTCACTCACATCTTTGCTGACATGTTCTTGATTCGTGATCCATTTGTAGCTCGGCTCCGTCTCGAATGTCCCCGTCACGGAACATGCTCGCTCGTCAACGGGCAACCTCCGCGTACCCACCGATACCAAGGCATCTCGATCCTCAGTGGTATCCGCCGACATTCCTCAGGTAAAGTTCCCTCGCCGTAGAAGAGGCAGAAAGAGCGAGGCCAAGAGTTGACGACCGATAACGACCGCTACGAAAAGACGCGAACGTGGACGATGAGAGTCCAGAGAGAGCTGCTGGGCTCTTCAATCACGGACGGGGACGGGCGACATCAAGTCTCTTCTTACAGACATCACGTTTCAACCTGTGTATCCAAGCCTCTGGTACACGGATGAGCAAGCAGCTCAAGGCATCCATGGATACATTCATATCAATTGTGGATGTCCACTCAAGAGGTGTTGGGCAGCCTGCTTAGCCTGACAGGTTGAAGGGTTAGTAGAGCATCCCATTAGGTTTGAGCAGACTGAGTTGGTCGAAACTTGGCCCGAAAACTTTCTGAAGCTTCTCTTTGCTTAATATCTGGCCCTTATTGGTACTTCCATGGGAAGGGCTTTCTATTGTGACGTATTTGAGAATCGTTGCGACTCTTGTGGATTTTGGAAAAGAGTGTCCTCATCCGGTTGGAGTTCTACAGAAGTTGTGAGAAAAGTCGAGAGTAAATATTAAGAGTAAATCGCGCAATTACCAACGCCCGTGGGTATATCATATGCTAGGAATGCTCTCTCTAGGCCAACCCGTTGCCGAATACTCAAATATGATACTCCTGCCAATGCCTAATGCCTATGCCAAGAAATATACAATCTTTCAAACAACTCGCTCACTGCGCTCTCCTTCTTGGAGACTTCCTCAGATCCTCTACCTCTTCGCGGGACAGAATAATGCTCTCCTCCCTCTCCTCCTCGCCTCCTATCAACTGTTCCTCGGCTATCCAACCAGCCTCAACCGCGAATCTCACGACGTCAGCTGCACAGTCGAACGCCGGGACTGCAGTCTTTGCTTCGGGATCCAGATACTTCCAAAGCTCCTTTGTGGTCTTCTTGAAATCTGTGACGTCTTTTTTGTCGCCCTTGAAACCCTTGGTCATGTACTGATACAGATACGCCAGCCAGAGAACGTTCGTGTACGGCACATACACGTCCCACGACAATGGATGGCCATCTGCGGCCTTGGGATACGGTGATTCGTGGGCCGTTGGTGGGAGGCAGCCGCGCTCTCCTTTCATCAGGAAAGATCGCATTTGGCGATAGACCTTGCATTGCGGTGCGTGGGTGCTGGTGAAGATATCGAGTTCCTTCTCGAGGTCGAGCGCAATAGGCTCGGACTCGTCGACGGTGAGGTCTTCAGCTCGCGATAGACCGTAGTCAAGGATGGTGATGTCAAGTCCCGAGTAGCCGAAATGGGGTCCTGATTTGCTTCTGTTCCGTGTCCGAGGCTCTTGACTTTGCCGTATGCACAGGTTACCCTCGTGCAGATCGCGATGCTGTTCTGATTAGCCACTTGAAACTCAGGGTTGAGACACGAACATACCTCGAAACAGCTTATTTCTTCTGCCCTTGCCAGAGCGATGGCGACGAGGAAGAAGATGTCCCACAGCTGGCTCGAATCCACCAGCTCAAAGTCTTCAAGCGCCGTTCCGGCATCCCCGAGTTCTACGACCAAGAAGGTCGTGTCGGCAAGATATCGACTGGGGCTCGGGTAGAACTGCAGTCTGTCCGGATCCTTCCGCTTCAAGTTGCGGTGAAAGGCTTGATGCGTTTCCAGCAAACATTTTGGGGCTTTCCCCTTCACAACGTAGCGCTCCTTGTACACGACGAATCCCGGTACGTCAGCGAGCCACTCGGAGATGGTCAGTTCTCCACGCATGTCGTCTTCAGAATGGGGCTCCTCGTCGACGAGACCGGAACGCTCTTGCGCCTTGGTCTGCGGTTTGATAGGTGATTCGAGACGAATGCACTTGATGATGCTAGTGCCGCGCTCATTCCTGACGCGGTAGACCTCCGCATACGATGCTTCGGCAATCTTCTCGATCGTGTCCCCAGGCGGACAGACTTCCTCCCAAGTGAGCACGCGGTAGTCTGGCCTGGGTTCTTCGTGTGGCTTTGAAATCTGAGCTTTCGGGGTTGTTGTCTTTTTGACCTTCGCAGAGATTGGAGTTTTGAGCTTCGGCGTAGCAGGCTTGACCGGCTTTGGGGATTCCTTCACTTGCTTCTTTGGAGACAGAACTTGTCGCCTCGGTGACAGTGTCTTCTTCAACTTGGGCGGCGATTCCAGCACGACCGAGCCAAAATCCCTCGAGAGCTCATCCTCAGAAGAATCATATTCGACCCCAAGAGCTACCGCGTCCAGCTTCTCGGTGATTCTTATTATCGAATCATCGTCGGAGTCCACAGCAACTGCTACCGTCGTCTTGCCCTTCCGTGCTGGACTCTGTGGTAGCGTATCAAATAAGCGCCGTGCCTTCATCTTTGTCGAGGTCTTGCCGTAAGTGCGATTCGCTATTGTACGCGCCATTATCCCCGTTCTGTGTTGTTAAAGTCTTTGCAGATTCAAGAACTTTGCTTCTTCCGTCGCAAGACATCGCAAAGACCGTCGTCAACGCCTGTTGATCGCGTTCATGCGGTTGACCAGACAACGCAATGCAGGTGAAGAAGACGGAAGCTACTTAACTCCGCAGCCGCTGAAGACCCACTAGGTAAAGGTCCCATGGAGCTGGGCTCGACCGCATTCAGCCAAGTGTGGAGCATGGCATTCACAGCTTCCAGAAGAAGCCACCTGACTGGCTGACGACTAGCTGATTTCGTCTTCTCGTTGGCGATACCTCCTCACCAGCTCGCAGCTTCACTGTCTGCTAGTTTTGCGTCCTCGACAACCACAACGCAGCCAGCCAGCCAGCCGTTTCCGACCGTCGCCATGGCCGACTTCATCAACGGCCTCTTTGGAGGCGCCAAGTCCTCCGCATCTCCCGTCCCCAGCGGTGATTCTGGTATGTCTCTCCGTCAATTGCTCCGTTTACATTGTCAAAGCTTTTCCCTTGTCCTCTTTCCCCTCTGCACCCACATTTCCACCTCTCCAAACTGACGCAATCCCCAAACACGCACAGATTTTGCAGACTTCGCCGGCGCGCCCGACCCGGCTCCTACTGGCACCTTTACGGCTGCCCCCGGCGGCGCGAACCTCGGCGGTGGTGCTCCCGAAGCGACGGCTCGTCCCTACACGAAATGGTACAACATCCATGAGCGTCACTCGCTCAGCGAATTCAAGCTCGAGGGTGCCATTCTCGCCGTTAGCGCCGTCATCTTCCTGCTGCACATCATCGGCTCTCGTCTTAACCGCAAAAAGGCCAAGGCCTGGGCCGCTGCTCACGCGCCGACCCTCAAGTCCGAGTTCGCGTCTGTCGGCTTCGAGCCGAACCCGACTGTCGACAGCGACCCCAAGGATACCGCGGGTGTCTTACGCGAGAAGTCTCTCTTTGAATTCGCCAGCTACGGGACCGGTCGCCAGAATGTCGCATTCATGGATGTCAAGTTGACGCTCACCAAGCGCTTCAACCCGGCCATCAGCATCGTCGAGACCGTCTCCAGCTTCTTCATGGACGCCGTGGAGACCCCTCACGACTCTATGGAGGCTATCATCTACCCTTTTGATGGCAAGGAATCTCTCACCGTCCCCGCGGTCCCTGGAACACACGAGCTGCGCAGCAAAGAGAACAAGAGCACCTACGATAACTTCGTCTGGGCCATTGTCTCCAAGGAGCGCATGAAGCAGGTTCGCGACGATCGCTACGACGTCTCCATCACCTTCACCAAGGATCACAATAAACTTCCCAAATGGCTCACCATCATGAGCGAGAGCGCCGAGATCACCGAGCAGCTTCTTACCCCCGAGCTCATCAAGGCTGTCGAGGCCGCCGGTGATGCCCTGGACTACCTCATCGTCTCTGACCAGCCCATCGAGAAGCCCACCACGTGAGTACCTCCTGCTGCGCCGCACTGCCGCGTTTCATTGCTGACACATAACCCCTAGGCTGGAGGAGACCACTCCCCGCAAGCGCATCTTCCTGCGCTACCGCCTGCCCTCCAACAACAACTACGACTCTCTCTTACCCATCTTCGAGTACTTCGTCCGCATCCCTGACGCTCTCGTCTCCGGTGCCCATTTCCGTCCCGAGGTTCTGCGCAAGGTTCGTGTCATTCGCGAGGAAACCATTGCGCAGATCAAGAAGGCTGCCGAGGCTGAGAAGGCCGAGGAGCGTGCCCTTGAGCGCGAGAAGCAGAAGAAGGCTAAGCGTGACGCCGAGCTCAGCGCCCTCGACGCCAAGGCGCAGAAGAAGTACCTGGAGAGGGAGCGCGAGCGCGAGCAGAAAAAGAACCTGAAGAAGTCGACCATGCGTGGTTGAGGGACTCCTGCAGCTTGTATTCAAGGCCACACAAAGTTTCTTACATTACATAACGTTCCAACGAGAAGATCATGTCTTATGTATCTTATCTGGGTGACGACGGGCAAGGGGTCGGCGGTGTGTATTTCACCATGTAGAATGGTCATGGGTGAAGTTGTATAGTACAGTACATGAAGACATTCAAAGAAAGCGAACGGGTGGGGGGACGCAAATGGCAGATCTTGTGTCAATCAATTATAAACTAATAAGAATTTTCTGCATCTCCGATCTTCATCAACCTCTGACTAGATCACGGCTCACTGGCCTTGGGATAAGAGATTCTCGACTCGCTTCACCTTGTCCTCGGCGGATTGCTTCTTGTCGGTTCTGTGTGTGTGGTTAATGAAGGCGTTTGTTTATGCGTAGAGTTTGCAAAAAAAAAAGTCATACCTCGAACCAACACGCATCGAGGACTGGATCCTGACGACGCCGCCCTGGTGGACGAGAGAATGCGCCTGCCCAATGACGCGGAAGACGTCGTCCCAGCTACCCTCTACATAAAACTGATGTCAGTTTCACACATATACACACACGCACACAACATGTCGCCTTGTACCAGTCGCACAGCAGGCCACTCGGCTTAATCACACAACTTTGGAGAGGGGGAAAGGGGGGGGACGGAGAGGAGAGAGGAGAGACTACTCACCGACGGTCGTTCCGGCCGAGTGCATCGTGTGCTTGAGCCCGCTGGCCTTGAGGAGGCGCTGCACCTGCGCGACCTCGTTCGCGACGGACACGCTGCCGGTGCCGACGGGGATGAGGCAGAAGTCGGCGTAGGCGGCGGCCGGGGTGGGGATGCTGGAGTAATCGGTCGTCGACGACGAGGATGACGACATTGTTCAGGTACTGACCGAAAGTGAGTGAGTGTGTTTTTGAGATTGAAAAATGGTGATTGGCGAATTTTTGTTTGTTTCAAGGGCGTTTCTCGCTTCTCGGGCGTTTGATATAGACTTGTCGAACTCTCTTCATCGGACGAGGCACCTTAGTTATGTCGTGCCGCTGGCTGCAGTTGTCTAGAAGCTTGGCCGTTTGTCCAATGATGCAATGGGCTGTGGGGTAATATATCTTACCTCGTCTAAACGAGGGAGGGGTCGACATCCCACGTTTCCCGCGGTGTCACACGATATCACGATAGAAAACTTCACGCATGAAAAGGAAAGGTTCGACTCATCCGTCAGGTCATATTTCTCATTTTATTAGCTCGGGCATGATTTCACACTATACCCTCGCTGACTGTACTGATGTACCCTGTCCTAATTAACTGATCTTGTTTTCTAGGGGGTTATGCGTTCCTCCCAAATCGTGGAAACCATTTCCCGCTTGACGTGCGCTACGCGAAGTAGCCCGTCTCAAAAAATCCAGATAGACCGTAAAACATAACCGTATCCTGTGCCGTGCTCCCAGCTCCAAATTTAACGCCATCGCTGTGCAGTAGAAAAAAGGGGGTGCGGGACGACTAAAGCTGCAATGTCCCAAGATTTTCCGTCCCGGAGAAACCCAAATGCGTTCAAAGAATTAAGCATCTTGTGCATTGGTGAAATGTTCCACCAAATTTCATTCCTTAAAACAGGAAGACAGCCGCGGCAAGAAACGCGACAAGCGCACCAGTCTCCATGCCGGGCGCGCGACCACCGAGGTTGGCACTGCTCTGCGCCGTGGCGCTGTTGCTACTGCTCCGGCCGGTGATGTCGGACGACGCCAGACCGTTGAGGTTGTCGGCGGCGTCGATGGCGGGACCCTTGTCGAAGAAGTCGACCAGGACAAAGGTCGGCTTCTTGCCCCACTGCGACGTGCAGGTCTGGGCGTGCAGACCGAGGTTGCCGGCGGTGGAGGTGCTGGCCGAGTTGGTGGTCTCGATGTCGCTGACGTCAGGGATCAGGATGTCGGCGGTGAGGGTCTGGTACTGGAAGTGGTTCATGAGGGAGAGCATGTTGGCGGAAACGGCGGCGGAGGCGGAGGCGTAGTTGGAGGGACGGTCGATGGTGCAGTTAAAGCCCGAGGGGGAGGTGACCTCGTAATGGGTCTCGAAGACGTAGGCGAACTCGGGCAGGAGGTAGGGGTAGTTTGCGTCGGCGGTGATGGAGGCGACGAAGGTGACCAGGCGGGTGTTTGCCGAGATCATGTCCTGCAGGGTGGGCCAGTTCGAGGTCGCCGAGGACGTGGACGGCTTGTAGCCGTACTGTGAGATGCCGGAGGACTCGAAGACCTTGCCGAAGACGGAGGCGGCCTGGTTGTCCGAGTTGACGAGCAGAATGGTGACGACGTCGTTGGTGTGCTCGTCCATCCAGGCCTTGATGGAAGACAGCCAGCTCTCGAGGGTGCCGGCGTCGAGGATGGAGCAGGTGGTGTGGCAGAGCTGGAGAGTGGTGCCAGAGGTGCTGTTCGCGGTATGAACCTGGGCCTGGAGGAGGCGGAGACCGGAGTTGAGGGCGACGGTGGCGTTTTTGTACTGGTTTCCGGCGATGGAGTTTGATGTGCTCGAGTCGCGAAGGAAGGCGCTATCGTGGGCGCCCAAGTGGGTGATTTGGTTATACTTGCGGCTGCATAGGGAGGGGGAGCTGTTGCAAGCTGTTGTGGAATTTGAAGAAGACTCGGCGGCGTTGGAGGTTGTATCTACGGCATCGGAGGCCGTCGATGAGGTGTCTGAGGGAAGGGCGTGTACAGCAGCGGTGGTCGCCAGAAGCGCCGAGAATATCTTGCGGAGTGAGACCATTTTCGAGGTTTTGTATCGCTGGTTTGATGTGTTCGTGTAGATATGAACCGGCCTAGAACCAACAACCAGCCCTCAAAGACCGCACTCCTCACTACTATTATATGGACTTTGTCGAAAAGCGATCCGGACGATCGTTTTGCTCCAGGCACAATGACGAGGAGGTTGGCGTGGGGGAGCAGAAACAAGAAAAAACCGTGAGGCGGCGGAGGAGAGTTGTGAGCAGGGCAACGGAGTGTCGGGATACCACCAGGTGATGTAAGTCAGAACAAGGGTATCAGTACGTAGCTAATCGAAAAGGTTAAAGGAGACAAAAGACAGGTAAGATAGATTGCGATGACCTCGATAGAAGGGTGCCGGAACCCCAGTCTTAATATGAACGGCAACGGAGGGAGCATCCTCGCAAGGCCGGGCCAAGGCTGGCAGGTCTGATAGTGTGTGTGTGTGTGTGTGTGTGTGGTGTGGCCGGCCCCCTTGCCCCATCTTCCACACCTTACGAATCCCCGATGGAGCATTTGGGGGTTTGGGGGCTGGTGGTTTTCTCGGCTGGTAGGCAGCAGCAGCAGCGGTAGCAGCGAATATCAGACCAAAGTGTTGCGGCACTTTGGAGCTGAAGATGTGCGGCGTTTGAGTCGTTCTTGGACCCTGTTGGTTGCGCAGCCCCCAGTCCGTCCCCCCCGGTCTCCTTGTGGGTCTCCAGGCTCGTGGGCGGGCTACATGGCGGCATGGCGCAGTAGCAAGTTCGGTAGTGGGCGAATACGTACTGCCCATCCGTCTGTCAACCACTCTATTTTCTCCCCTGATGTTGATTGTTACTTGTCGCAGCTCGTCGGCAGTCGCTCAGCTTAATTCTCTCACTGCTCTTCTTATTCTTCTTCTTCTTCTTCTTCGGTGGATCCTCCTTCGTTCTGGAAGGATTTGAGAGAAAAGCATGGTGCTGTACACGCAGCTCTCAGACTTACACAGCCACTGCTGTGCCATAGAACTCTTGGGTAGGCTGTAAGGAAGTCCGTCAGCAAGAGAACGTGCAGTCCATTCGAAGACGTTGTACCCACACGGGATAACCACCGAGCACAATCACTCTGGCACTTGGGACTACTTTCCCCCCTCTTCAACGGAACCCTCCCGAGTGTATCGGGGTGACATCGCTAGCGTTACCTTGCCCCAAATTCAATGCCGGTCCCAATGCAGATCCGGCAGTGGATGGTACAACACCATGGGGACCGGCTTCATCCAGAGTGTCCCTGAGGCTGCTTTAATGTAAATCTAAGGTGGTCGCCGTAGTAAGGCCCATGTCTGCCAGTCCAACGAGAAGTAAAAGTGACACGTACAAGCGTGCAACATCGAACAATCACCACCAGAGGAATAATAATAATAATAATCAATGATCGATAACTGCTCCACGGACGTGAGACGGTCCCAGCTGGAAGACGATTCGACGTCGTTTGACGTCTCAAGGTTCAACCCTTGGACGAGGCAACCTAAGCCAACGCCCATCAGGACGGACCTCCTCCACGGGCCTACTTACCACGTTGTCCCCTCGAGCACGCAGTCAGCTACGGGCCAAAGATGGCAAAAAGCAGAAGGAGGTCATGACAGTAGCGAGGCCCTTGCTTTGACTTCCCGTCGTTACTAATAATTGACTTCCCGCCGTCCTAACCCCCCTCCTTTGGCCTTCTTCGGCGAGCGAGTGCCGCCGGCCGGGCCTGAGAGAAGAAGCACGGGGCGACGATGAAGGCAGTGGACAAGCAGCAATTTTCCCTCAACATCGGCGACGATGACGTTTTTACAGCGTTCCATCATTGTCGGCCGACAAGGGGATGTGCACGATCTTTTTGATGAAGCAACCCGACCGACCGAGAACAGTCCGTCAGCAGTAGCAAATGACTGATTCCAACCAACCTTAATGTTCCTTCCAGACCCAACGTTCGTAGTGATGTCTTCTCCACCCATTCGTAAGGTCGTATCGCTGCGACAATTTTGGAGGTTGTGGTTGTAGGTTTTTTTCCCAGCCTCTTTGTCTGCATTGCCATGCTGATCACCAGTTGACCTCGCAACAGGCTGGTTGCCTCGGAACTTGGATGGCTGACTCGTGTGGGGACCGTTTTTTGTTTTGTCGCCTCATCGACACCTCTAGTCCTATGTCCTGTGCAACGGCCTGCGGACTATCATGGTTGCCCAGCCATTCAGTCCCGTGTTATTCCATGTTTCAAGTGCAAGCCTGCATCAGGCTGGAGATGGAGAAAAAAGCTGGTAAACGAACCAAACAACAACAAAAAAGTAGGTGGCTTGCCGGCTGCCAATCTGTGGATGCCTTCTCCAATTTTCAGAGAACCAGCAAGCAACCTGACTGGTCGTCTCTCAAAAATAACGCCTGCCACGTAGCCACGACTCCCACGCCGTAGCAACCTTAGCCGCAAACCGACGACGTCCATGAAGAACCCACCACACCAGGAAAGACCCTGCCACAATCCCCAGCGAAGATCGCCGCCGCAGTGCTATTTTTGACACATTTCCCCATGTGTCACCCGTCAGTCTTTGTTGCTTGAACTCACCTTTCCCAATCTCACTGTTTGCCTTACGCGATGCTTTGGGCACTAGCAGCTTGGCACGACGCCCTTTTTTTCCTTCTTTTTTTTTTACGCAATACCTCTTCGACGCCCAAGGAAATCTGTGAAACATTGGCTAAGAATGCTAATGCAATCCGACCGGCCTTGCCCTTGACCATGATCAAGCTAAGGTAACGACCCCGCGGAAAAGGCATTTGTCATCGTCGACGGGCAGGCGGAAGAAATCCAATCTAGATTACATGTCTCGGGGGTCGAGTGCATGAGGAAGGAAGAACAAAAAGAAGAAAAAAACCGTCGTCACCAAGCCAACCCATCGTCCCTGTAGTCTGATCCGAAACGCTCGCTACTCAAGGTATCCGTACGCACGACCTTTTGCGCCTCCGCCATGTTCGTCCGTCGAAAAACGGAGCCCATTCAACCTTGGAGAGGCGACCGACCAAACGAGCCTTGTGTGTACGTAGCATCTCTTCACTGCGGCTCCATCCCGAGATTCCCCACTATGCTTTCTTCGTATTCTCGAGGAAAGGAGTCTCGACGGTATAAATTTGCCTCCCTCCCTCTCCTTCGCATCCATCACGGTCTGGGCCAGATTGGTATCGGCGCTCCGACGCTGAGCCTTGCGGCGCACAATCACGGGAAGGTTGTCAATGTCAGTCAGTCAACCAACCAAGCACTGTCATCTTCGACCATCAGTATTCTGTGGTATCGCTCAAATCTTTCCTCTGACTTTTCCTCGACAATGAGTTTACCTCCGACCGCCCACGGGCCCGGTACCTCAGCCGCACCGGCACTTGCACCCACGTCTCTGTGTTTTCCTTTCTCTTCTTTTTTTCCTTCCGTCCAGACCGTAGCGGCTTGAGCTGTGCAAGAGTGAGGCAAGGTACCACGGATTTGCGCTTGGGGCGAGATTGCTCCCATTGCATCTGGCGAACGCCGAACCACGCAGCATACTCTGGTAGTCAGTTGATCAGCAATGCGCGCCGCACCCTACTTGTGTAATGCCATACGAGTTCGAGGTCCGGGAATGCCTGGATCAAGGTGGCTTTGGATCATCTGCTTTTGGTACGGTCCCGCATTCGCCATTAAGCATACGTCATTTAAGCCCGGTGCTCGGGATAATGCTAGGGACCATAAGGTGGAAGGCAAGAAAGCGACTGGACTCTCTGCTGATGGTCCTTGGATGAAGTACACGGTTGGGGAGTTCGTCTTGCCATCGGGATGCCATGCAATGCGCATGCCTTGCTCAATGCTTTTCCGCGATGCTTTCAATGCCTTCTTGTGTATTCTTTGGATGACCTTTTTTGGCTGTCTATGCTTTCTTTGTACCAAGTTCTGACATGTTCACCACTTTGGTTCATCGTAATTGCTACTGCGACTCCGTAGGGCTTCCCCTTCCATCTGTGATACTCTTCCATCTGGCTTATTCTGGGTCCGGCGCGAATCCAGACTCTGAGCCAGCCGCTGCCTCCATCTCCTTGAGCGCCTTCTGGCCCTCTTCCGTCGTGGCGTCGATAATTTGCTCTTCGAGGCTCAAGATACCGGCCTGCCATGCGTCAACAATTCATTTCATCAACAGGTGATAGAGGGGGGAATACACATACATCGCCAAGCTTACCGACAATATCCTCGGCCTCTTCAACCTTCATCTTACCCAGTACCTCGTTGACCTTATCAAGGCTGCCGCTTTCCAGCGCCGTCTGGAACTCGGGACTGAACGCATCGAAAATGGCCCGTCCCTCCTTGACCGCCGGGTCCTCGCTGTCCTTGGGCGGAATCGTAATCTTGATCTCCGTGCCGGGCTCCACTGCGTGCAGCTGGATCTGCTCCACGCCTTCAGGCGCATTCGCCCTCTCCTTGACAATCTCACGCGCCCTGTTCCTGATCTTGCCGTACGTGTCCTGCACGTCCTTGTAGAACACGTCTTGCGCCTGGTGTCCCTTGGTAGTGATGCGCTTGAAGAACATACCTACTCCATCCTTGCCCAACGCCCGGCAGTATTGTAACAGGAGGGCCTGGTGCACACACTGTCGGCAGTAGTCGTCCTTGCTCTCAAGAGCTGCATCGAAAGCGAGGACAAGGAGACCGTCCGTCTCCCTCTCGGTGAGGATCTGCGGGTTCTGGGAAAGGTATGCCAGGCTGGATGAGTAGTCCTCGGGCTTGATCTGCGCGAATTTCTTGGCAGCGGGCGATGCCTCAATCTCCTCGTCGTCGGCGTATGAAGTCTTGGAATCCTTCGGCGGGAGCGATTGCGTCATGTCGAAGTTTGGATTCAGAAGCTCTGGCTTGCGCTCCGGCTCCTTTCCCTCTGACTTGGACTTGTTCACATGAGAACTGTCAAAACCCGTATGAATGCCCTCGCTCGTGATTTTGCGGCCCTCCTCCTTCTCGAGCTCCGCCAGCTTGGCCAGCAGCTCCTTCTGCAAGTTTTGAACCTTCTTGAGGTGTCCCTCGACACCCTCGAGCATGCCCTGGTATCGGTTCCCGGGCTTCTTCTCGTCGAGCTCCTTGTTGACCTGGTCTAGTAGAACGGCCATCATCTTGGAAAAGGTAGGTAGCGGCTCGGACTCGGCGTGAATGCCTTCGGGGCGCGGGGGCGGCTGATCATCTTCGGGCTTGCCGGCAGACTCCATGACGGCTTGGAAAGCGACCTCGCCGGGGTTGCGTGTCTCGGCCTCGGAAGCATGGGACTTGAGGGCCTCGAGGAGGCCGGATATGCGTTTCATGAGGCCATCGTTGATGATGCGCTCGTACTTGAGCGTCTCAATCTGGTGCTTGCGCTGGAGGCGTTCCTGGTGAATCTGATTCTGTTTCGCGCGAATAAAGGAGCGTTTGTCGACGTTGGGGTGGACCTCGACATCAGAGTCATCGCTGAGCTCCAGTGCGTCCTTTTTTGTTGTCGTTGGATGAGCAGGCTGCGGGACAACTGTGGGGTGAAGGGTGTTCTACTTACCCATTTACTGTAGTCGACAGGCATCCTGACAGTCGATTGAAGATGCAATGTAGATGTTCAGTTGCCTGCAGCTGATGTGAGCCTGGATTGCTGCAGTTCAAATCAATGTGATTGTGTGGAATGTTCTGGATCGTGCTTCACCATTGGTTGGCAGCTGGTGGTGAGCCACCTCCCGGAGCATCACAACCTAAGGTACCCTACCTACCTACCTCTAAGGTAGGTAGTGCGGGGCATTACCCCACTGTCCGCATGCCGGAGCTATGAGGTCAGCAAGGCGACAGCGCCCGTGAAATTTCACCGCCATCATTTTCCAGCAGAGGCTCAATTTGTTGCTAGCTTCTTTCACAACGTCGTCAGAAAAACAAACAAATCTTTGGTGGTCATAACGCTCTAAAGATGCATATTCACATAGGGCACTTTCTGCCCGACTTTCCACCTCAGCTCCCATTTAAGGAGTCTGAGACTAATACTATCATATGATACATACAGTTTCACACAAAATATTTCATAAATGAGTACAAAGCCACAGTGAGAGGCATGTGAAGCCCCTCCACCAAAAGAGCATCCAAACTGCTCTCAACAACATCTATATGCCAAGCCGAACTCCATGCTTTTGTACTGGGAAGCCTTTCTCCAGCACCCCATTGAGCTAGCTGAAGGTGTCCCGTATCACTGCATGGTCTTCAAGAAACCATCCAGGTCGAAACTCTCCTCATACTGGCTGTTATCCCACAAGTCGCCCAGATCATCCAGCCAAGCCTTCTTCCCGGGCTGCTTGCCTGTGACAACATCACCAGTTTCGATGTCCACCATATCCTCTTCTCTCCCCTCCATCGTGTTCTTCGGTTTGTCTGATATGAGACTAGGTCCTGTGTCTCCCAAATTGAATAGGTCCAGAATCTGATCCGTATCCATGGTAGATAAGCCGGCATTCTGTTGATTGACAACTGTTGAAGCAACATCAATCTTGAATCGTTGAAGACTAAGGATCTTCTCCTCTAGTGTACCTCTCGTGATGAGGCGGTAGACGTTGACGACCTTCTTTTGTCCAATACGGTGGGCACGGTCCATGGCCTGCATATCCTTTTGCGGGTTCCAGTCATGCTCAACAAATATGACGGTGTCGGCACCAGTCAAATTGAGGCCTAGGCCTCCAACACTGGTCGTAAGCAGCAGGACATCATACGAGGGATCGCTGTTGAACTTGTTGACAATATCTTGTCGCTTGTTTGCTTCGACCGAACCGTCAAGGCGAAGATGAGAAACACCGGGCAGCATGCTCTTCAGAACGGTATTCTGAACCATGTCCAGCATCTCCTTCATTTGACAGAAGATGAGCGCGCGGTGAGGCTTGATCGGTTGGTAGAGGGGATCGTTGGACTCAGCCTCCTCCACGCCAATGCCGCAGTCGACAAGAAGATCTCTCAAGGCTGTCAGTTTTGGGGCGTGCACAGGGTCTTCCAAACTGGTTCCTTGTTTGTTGAGGATGCGTTGAGTCTCGTCGTACATGCTGTGGTTGGGCTTCATAACCATAGCAGGCGAGTTGCATAGCTTCCGCATGTACTGAAGGGCCTGGAAAATGTGCGATTTCGACTCCTTGTCTTCGCGGCCCGCCTCTTCCTGGAGTTTCTTGCCCTGCTTCCTCGTGAAGTCGTCGAACAGCTTCTTCTGTAAATCACTTAGGTCACAGTAGTAATTTTGTAGAATCTTCGGCGGCAGATCATCCAGCACCTCCTCCTTGAGACGTCGCAGGAGGAAGGGAAGGACTTGCTTGTGGAGGGCCTCAATTGCCAAAGCTCCGGCCTCTTGTTCTTTGGAAGAAGCTTTGCTGAATCGACTTGCCGCAATCGGCTTGGCGAATCGATCTAAGAAAACCTTTTCTGCACCCAAGAATCCCGGCATCAAGAAATCGAACAAAGACCAAAGTTCAAGCACATTATTCTGGATGGGAGTGCCAGTCAAGATTAGGCGATGATTGCTTGGCAGTTTCTTGACCGCGATCGTGATTTTTGCCTTCGGGTTCTTGATCAAGTGGCCTTCGTCGAGGATAACGTAGTTCCAGTTGTATTTGGCGAGGACATCTGCATCGTTGCGGCAGACATCGTAGCTGGTAACCACAATATCTGTCTTGTCCAAAGCATCTTTCATTGTTTTGCGCTCGGCAGGTGGACCGACGTAGGCGGTGACGCTGAGGAATGGAGCATATGTCTTGATTTCCTGCTGCCAATGACCAGATAGCGTAGGGGGGCAGACAACCAAAGATGGTAGACGTCGAACGTCCGGAGCGCCGGTCTTGGCAAACTCCTCAGCACGTTGGTGGTGATCGCTGGCGACCATGCAAATAGTTTGTAAGGTCTTCCCGAGACCCATGTCGTCGCAAAGAATGCCGTGCAGGTGATACTTGTTGAGGAAGTGCAACCAGTTGACACCTTCTTGTTGGTACGAACGAAGCTCCGCCTTGATAGCGACCGGAATTTGGAAGTTTTCCACTTTCTTAGGGTCAAGTAATTGGGAAATGAAAGTCCGTTCACGATCTCTACCCTTAAGGAGCTCTTCAGATAAACCAGGGGGATCAGGTATACCGGCCTCCAGCGGCACCAACTTCACCAACGTAGCGAATGAGGTTGTTGCGATCAAGCGAATCTCGTTGTCTGAGTCGCTCATGCGACCAAGGACCGGAACGATGAGGAAAATGACGTAAGGTAGGATGGCATCACCCATGACGGCGATCAGGTGGTAAATGGCCTCGATGGCACCTTGGCGATATTTGAGGTCGATAGGGTTGCTAATAGACGGCAAAACCTTCTCAACGAGTGCTGTCATACCGTCCACTGTGATGACACTGCATATCGTAGCCATGCACTTTGCCGCCATGTAACGGAAGACGGAAAGCTCAGAATGCAAAGCCTTAATGACCAGTGGCACCTTCTCCATGACGAACGGGTGGATGGCTTTGTCGAGAGTTGGCATGAGAGTGCGGATGAGAGACAAAGCGTCGACGATTTCTTGACCAAAGGTGTCCTCGGGATCCCGTGCTTCGGCTGGCAGAGTACCAGAGAATGCCTTGACTAGAGGATCCTCCATGAAGACTCGCACTGTTGGCACAGCGGTGAGCAATTCAGCGCCGTAGGTCCGGGACAGAATTTCGAGCGCCTCCTTTGCGCCGCGACGGGTGATTCGCGCCGCCTTGACTTCCTTCGCCCATTTGGCAGCGTCTGCGTGATCAACTCTGTCTTCTTCCTTTTGCATGGAAAGCACGCAGTCCGTCTTGGTTGCATGGACCGGGAATTCGGGCGTCTCTGCAACCTCGACGCAGGAGAATTTGATGAGGTTGGAGACCACCTTGTCGGCCGGGCCACGACGGCCCTTGTCATTGAACACCTGGACAAGGCTGGCAATAGTCGCGGAACTACGACTCTGAAGTTCCTGATTCTCTTCCGTCTTGATACTGTCCATGATTCCTTTGATGAGGGGACTTGGCTTCTTGGGTAGTACTTTGATGCCAACCAAGGCGCAAGCTGCTGCAGCCTTGATACGCACATCTCGGGCTTCTTTGGCGTTCTTGGCATCAGAAATGGCCGAAATAGCCACATCTCTGGCTTCTCCAAGTTGCTGGCTGGCCACTAAACGTTGTCCTGGAGACATGGCCTTTTTGAGTTTGTCGAAATCCTCGCCAGTGACCTTCTCTGCAACGGCAATGGAGAAGGCACCGGGACCCGCCTGTTCATCGCCCTGGACGAGAACGGCAAGGGTAGGAAGTCTTCCGCTTGACACCTTGCCGTGGTCGCGGAACATGTTCAGAAGTTGCTGGCATTGTGATCGGACACGGTGCATGTAGCTGACCAAATCGCCGTAGTGGGACGGACGCTCCGTCTCAATAATCTTCTGTAAAGGAGCCACAAATCTTTGAGCATCTTCGGATGCCACACTATTCTTGGCATACTCGTCAATAACCATGCAAGACGTGAGCTGTGTGGATGCATTCCTGTCGCTGAGCCCAGCGAGGAGGATGGTGTCATATTCAGAGAGTTTGGCAGCTGGGATGAAGGACATGATCAGTCCCATAGCCTTGGCAGCAGAGACTCTTGACCGAATCAGAGTGTCCATGCCGACGAGATCAACATCGCCCTGAATCATGTGACCGTCGACGTCGTGCGTGTGAGTTGTAACAGGCGCCTCGTCTGTTTTCGCGGACTTCCGGCGGCGCTTCGTGGCCCTTTCAGGCCCTTCGGGAGACGACGCTTTGCGAGCAGGAGTGGCGGTGACGGCTGTGTAGGTACCGCCGGAGGGCCTCTGGAAGAGGTGCGCGGGCATGGGCAGGGGATGTCGTGAAACGCCGATCGGGTGCAGGGTGAGCCTCATGAGAGGGTCGACGTGAGCGGCGAATTCGTCGGCCAACACGTCTGGTGTCTTTGAAAGAGAACGGACGAGGGCAGTCCAAACGTCGATGGACATCGCGAGCGTTTCCCTGTCTCTCTCGACGAGGATGTTCTGAAAGATGAGCCGCAAGATCCTGCCGTTGAGCCATCCTCGGGCGTTCTCGGCGCCCAGGTTTGCAAACGTCATGAGAGCCTTCAAAACTGCCAAACGGACAGAGGTGATAGTGTGCCGGAGGAAGGGGTAAAGACGAGGCACCAACAACGTGAACGAACGTTCCTCGTCTTGCGCGGCAGATTTCTCCATAGCTTGCAAGACTTCAGGGTAGCTGCAGAGCGTCGCGAGCAGGTCCATAATCTTCCCGGTACTAGCACTCAGGTCGTCACCAAGATCTGCGAGACTTCCCCACATAATGTTGATGAGTCCGTCGATGGAACCAGGTCGCATGGTCACGAACTCCTTGGCCATGGGCAAAAGCGTTGCGGCACTGACAGACCTGACATCATCATCGTGCTCCTCCAAACCCTTCATGACGAGACGGACGACGCCATCAATCATCTCCCCATCCTCTAGAAGAAGATCTTTCCTGACTGCGACGACGTAGCGAAGGCCGACCATGCCCCCGTGGCACACTGACCACTGAAGCATTTCGAGTTGCAAGTCATCCTGCATAACCATGCGGTAAAGGATCTTGTAAATACCGTGAACTGAATCTGCCGGAACGTGTCGGAGAACGGAGCCGAGGGACTGGCCAATTGTTTCGCGAATGGGTGCGACAGAGGTATCTGAACTGTAATCGGTGAATCTGTCCAGCATCAGGACGCAGCAAAGTCGGCAAGCCAGGTCGTCGAGCCAGGCCTGATTCAAAAGGTTGTTTTCAGTGCGGGATTTGGACCGCAGTCTGCCAGCCCCGCCACCATGAACACGGATAACCTCTCGAATACCCATAGCTGCTCCATGGCGAGTTTCCCAGGATTGGTCAAACAGATCCACCTTCAAAAAGTCAAGTAGTCGGTCATAAGGCCATTCGGCACCCTCGACGGTTTCATCCGCCTCAATTTCCGACTTGATTGGTATTACTGGACCCTTGAATTCGCTGACCACCTTGGATTCTTCATCGACGTCGGCAGGTCTGTCCAAGTTGAAATAATCGTTGACTTTGCCGTTCTTCTGTTTCGAGTCCGCATCGGGCATCGGAGTATCGTCGAATCCTTCGGAGCCCGCAGTTGTAGTCCTTCTGATAGACAGATCTCCGAAGCCCCCTTTCCCTTGTGCAGCCTTTTGCAGCTCTCTCTTTCGTTTCCTTTTGAGGACGTTGAGTTGCCTCGAGCTCAAGCCCGCCTCCTCTGTTGAATGGCCTTGACCCTGGGATGCATGTTCCTTGGCTCCGTTGTGACCGTTGGCGGAATCTTGAGGGGTGAGAGGGCTTGGATCCTTCTCCACAAGGACAGGCATCTCGGTGTCCTCAAAGACTCGACCGAGAAGACCTAGGCGTCCGTTCAGGGTTTTTTTTTGATGCGCAAGTCGTGCAGAGGGGTCTAGAGATGCCAGGGCGTACTCGATGTTGCCGCCTCTTAATAATTGACGACCGTACTTGATTATGTGCTCTACGTTGAGCGTTCCCAGCTTGAGTAGGTCATCGGTAGTGAAAGATGGGATATCTTTCTCTTCTTCTTTCTTCACGTATCCATTCTCCTCTGGCTCGTCCTTCTTAACTGGTGCACTGTCCTCATCCTCATTGGGGTCATAGGCGGGTGCATTTCCAATGATCTTGCCAATGGCCTTAGCTGCGGTTGTCCTCGTCTCCCAGTCCTTGTGCCTGAGGTACGGCACAACTCTGGAGAGAAGATTGAAGAGCTCATCTGGATGTTGCTTTTGCCAGTCTGCAAGTTGGTTAACAGCCGTGTCCCGAATAAGACGGGTGCTTCCCGTTTCGAGAATCCTATGCGCGCTTGTTAGCAGGGTTTCAACTGAGTGCACATCGAAAAACGCTTAGCACAGGGTATCCGCGTCGCAGCCGCCCATCGTATTCGGTGATGAGCAAAACGCGTGAGACGAACGGATGAAAGCCTGGCCGAGGGAATTCGGTTGTTGTGTGGATTCACTCACGTGACCAATCTGTCAAGTCTATCGCAACAAGGTTAGTGCCGGTTCAGAGAAAAGGCGGGCGGTCGCATGGAACGAAGGGGAGCAACGTACCTCGACGCCATCTTGTATTATGATGGACTTGATGGGAGTTTCATCATAGAGTGAGATTCTGCTGGCGCATGTTAGTGGCATTTCAAAGGGCCCGCAGTGCAGTTCTGGAGCAGGTGAAGGGGGGTGGGTGGTGGCTAAATGGATGAGTGCATGGATGGGGCGAAAAGCGAAGAGAAACGTGGAATCAACATGGAAGTCTAAACACGTGGTGTATGCCATCCTGACTTGCCCAAACGAAGATGATGCCTTTGGGGTGAAGCCTGTATCATGACAGCTGGGGAACTTGATCAATTGAAGGTGGGATGAGATCGATACCTAAAGTAATGGCAATATGCCAGGCCGAGGGGTCCAAGTCGAAAGGGGGTCCATTTATGACAGAAGCGAGTGACTGCAGATGTTGCGAAACGGATATGTCGTATAAAGAAATAAGATACGTACCGATAATGAGGAAGCGGGTAACGGTGATGGTGGTTAATCAGTTGATGGGGCCGAAGCAAATCGCGAATCCGTCCACTGCGGATCAAGCCGAGTCTTGTTTAAAAAAAGATGCGACTACCTTGCATGCATCGGACACGCAGGATTCAATTGGCGTTGCCGTGCCGGATCGAATCGGAAGATTGGCGCAGAATGCAGAGAGGTGACGACCGAAATCGAGGATGAACTTTTTTTTTGACACCAAACCCTGGAGGACAAAAGGTGTGATGGTGTGCGTCGGGAGTAAAAGAGGAAAGGAAATGGTTGGTGGTGATGCTTCCTTCGGTTTGAAGGGCGCGCACGTGGTGATGGCGGATCGAGGAAAGAAGGAACACCGGGTTGAGGCTCCAGGAAGGCAAGAGGGACGGCCTTAAGTGGAAGGGCGGCGACGGCGGCGGGAATGCAGTGCTGCCGTGATGCGGTTGGCCTGAGGAAGGGCAGGTAAGGCACTGAGGTGGGCTCTTTGCCGCTGTCGTTGGTGTTGGTTGCCTGTGGTAGCAGCCAAACGTGGACAAATGCTCCAATGAAACGGCTCAGATGGAGGCTGGATGGGGTCCGGTCGAAGAAGAGCAGCACGTCTGGTCACCGCGGGACTGCGCTCTGGAGGGAAATTTTGGGGTGGAGGGGCCCGGACAGTCTTAAAGGTATGCCTGCAGTACTTTTATAATTACCCGTGGGCCCGTGAGAGAAAAAAAATGGAAGGAAAGCCTGCCGTTCCTTCACGCAGCGACGGCGTCTCGCTTAATTTCCTTAGCGTCATCTACAGTCCCTGGTCCCCAGTAGTCCGCCTCCACTCCCCAGCAAACAATAACCCTGCCGCCTGCTGTCATCAAGGCTGTTGTCGTCGTCCTCGCCGGTCTTCCTTACCAAAGCTGGAGGTGTAAGGTACCTACCTACCTATCTACCTGCCTCACCTACCCGAGGTTGCCATTTCACTGTCGTCACTAAATCACTTGCAGTCACCGTGACGGTACTGTTATCGTCCCTTTTCGTCCTCTAGATGCCGTGCTCACCTAACATCCTCCATACATAAGGCAACGAGCACATCGACTTTGCGACCTACTTCAATCTACTTCAAATTGACATTACCTGATCAAGAGATTCAGTCAACAACTTCAATAACCAACGCACATCTTCACCTTTCTCAGCCGAAAGCTTCATCGCGCCTTACCAGGCAGATTAAATTCAAGGTCTTTAGATATTTCAGCATCACACATCGGATATCTGACCTCAGGCACGAACTGAAAATCTTCTTTAGTTGAGAGGAAAACCGTGTAGCCTGGGTGCCAATTAGAAACAACAACTTGCGAGCACACCTTGGAAAATGGTGAAGGGCGATGTACTCATCGTTTCATCCGCATTGCCCTCGAAAGCCCTCGGAACTTTTCTGTTTTGAGTTTTCCACTGTCTCTGCCACTCATCCCTACGCGCAGAGCTCCCGTCGGCAATTACCATGACGAAAGAACCTACCACGGTCGTATCTTGTTGCCAGTCTTCTGGCAATCGAATAGACTCAAGAGTGTTGTGCCATCATTTCCCTCTCCCTTGTGTGAGGTGACTGATGGGCTTACTTCAATGTTTCGATCTTACCTGGGTAGACGATGCCCGGCGGACGGCAAATCTCTGGCGTTAGTGTCCCTCCTGGATGATGCTTGACCCCTAACCTTTCGAAGGCCCCCTTCCCCCAGAGGCGATCGGACATGTCAAAGGACTAA
The DNA here is from genome assembly GCA_036785465.1 of Colletotrichum agaves. Taxonomy (NCBI): domain Eukaryota; kingdom Fungi; phylum Ascomycota; class Sordariomycetes; order Glomerellales; family Glomerellaceae; genus Colletotrichum; species Colletotrichum agaves. The sequence continues at coordinate 25,469 of JAXISO010000044.1, read as the reverse complement.
CTTGGTGCGGTGCCTATTAGCATGATATCGAACGGCTCCAACGGCGAACCCCAGGTCTTCCATCGCATCTGAATAATAAGCCAGATGGGATAGATCCGTCCATGGATTTCAAGCCTGGCCTGCGATTAACAAGCCAGGCTACCCCTTGGAGACTAGTCCAAACCTGCGCAACACACAGACTGGACGCCTTTTCTCGTCCTATCAGCAGTACTGGGCATTAGGTAGCCTCCCACCTTATTGGGTCTCTTGTAAACCTGACGACTAAGAAAGATCAACGAAGTGCCTGATTGCCTTGATAGATGAGGTTGGTTAGAACCGAAAAACAGCGATGAACGGGGATGCGACAGCTACTGTTACCGAGTCCGCCATCACTGGCGATGTAGGAGACGGCGCGAGGATCATCGCAGGCATAGCTGAGCAACTGTGGCTGGAATGAGAAATAAGCTGGCACTGGACGTGGGGTAAGGTTGGGAACCTTGGCATTGTCGTCCAGGTCCCAAAATTCTGGCATTCCAGTGGCACGCCATCTTTGATTCGTCTTTGGGTCACCATCTTCCGCGTCTTTCGAGGGCGACTGAGGAGGCTTCGTCTGGCTGGCCGACATACATAGAGTAGTAGTATGCTCATGTTTTCTGGTTGCTACACCGTCCAGTAGCAGTGGCAAGGCACTGAAAAAATGGTCTGCTACGATGGCCTCATTTCACCACTCGCTCCGCCTGTCCCGTCTGTCCCTGGTTGTTCCAGGACGACCTGGAACGTCTTACCCGACTCGGCCTCCCTGCTCCCCTGCTTCTTGTTTCTCTCAGTTAGTTGCCATGTCCTCCATGCTATTCCCTCCCCTTTCCTCCGTTTGCCACATGTTTAACAGATGACAAGCACTCGCACAGTCGAATCCCATCAATATAAGTCGCCACATCTTTGACAATTGCGCCGATACCTTATTCAGCTACGTGATACGTGGTCTCTATCCCCGGCGTGAGAGTACGTGTACGCTGTGTCGGCCTTATGGTCAGTGCGCGTTGCTCGACAGTGACTCGACCGGGGTACATATGGGATGGATCCAGCTCTATCCATGTTGAAGCTCAAACTAGTCGTTGATCGCCCGGTATCATGAATGCTGCTCAGGCACACGCTCACGCGGTCGCACGGCACACCCACAATCTTTGCCCTCTTGGACACTGAGACGCAGACGGCTCTGCATACGCTCTGGCGCCGGCTTAATCAACCGGATGGAGGCCAACGCGGAAGTGTCGGAATATTTGAAGGAGTGCTCCTTCACCAGCCCCCTTGTGGTAGTCAGGTTGATGGCTGCTCAAGAACGCCTCCATGGTCCTTCCTCCTGGGTGCACAATATTTCCAATTATTTTGTATGACGACCACTGCTGATGGATTTGCGGGCGCATCTTCCGTATTCTCGGTATAGGAGAGGATTGAATTTGCCGTACTTGGCATTTTCAATTCGGATACTCAGCGGTTTCGATTGTCGGCCCTCTGGAGCTCTGGTCTGCCTTTCCAAATCTAAGCAGTAGCGTGCGCCGGCAAGATTTAGCTCAGTAGGGTTGTAAACCGGATTTGGACCTGAGCGGACCGATCAAAGCTGTCGACAAGCTTAGAAGACAACCAGACGAATTTGTATTTTTGACTTTGTCGAGTCAAGCTTGCCCGCAAATGGCGGGGTTCTCCTTCTGGTTGCCAAGAGAGGAAAGGCTGAGGAGTAAGGCAAAGAACGGCAAGAACTTCATTCGATTCTAACGACGCTGCACAACCGAAGCCGTTGTCTCGTGCCTATCCGTTTCGGACAATCTCATTCGCGGCTCTTCGGTCGTTAGTCAACTGTCATTAGTTGTTGTGCGACCGCCTGTTTGGGGACGTTGGCAAGGTCCAATAAAATATGAAACTGGGGTATGATCACAGAGTAAATACAGTGGCAATACTGCCAGTTGACCGCCACGCTTCCTAGCGAACCCTGCCAGCTGGCCGCCCCTTTCGGGACGGCGTTATCCTCAGGCTCGCGCCACCTGCCAAATGGCCAAATGAGCGCACCCCAGATTGACGCGACTAAGGTAATCCCACGCCGAGGGCATCGCGATTCCCGTCCTCGACGCGTCCCCACCATCACCACCTGACTGTCGCAGACGCTTGACAAATTGATGAAAATATTGCGCGAAGCCTACCCAGTCTCGTCAGCGACCTCAAACGCGTGAATTCGCTGCCCTTGAGGCCGCAACCTCTCGCTCATCATGTACATTAAACAGATTATCATCCAGGGCTTCAAGAGGTATATGCGCCCCTCGCGACAACATCGCCGAAGCAGAACCCCGCTGACCCAGACATAGCTACAAGGACCAGACCGTCATCGAACCCTTCTCCCCGGGCACGAACGTCGTCGTCGGTCGCAATGGATCCGGCAAAAGTAACTTCTTCGCTGCCATCCGCTTCGTACTCAGTGATGCCTACACCCAGATGACTCGCGAAGAGCGCCAGGCTCTGCTGCACGAAGGTTCCGGATCGGCTGTCATGTCGGCGTACGTCGAGATTATCTTCGACAACAGCGATGAGCGCTTCCACGGCGGAGGCAAGGAGGTCACCTTGCGACGCACGATTGGAACCAAGAAAGACGAGTACTCGGTCGACCGCAAGGTTGTCACCAAGTCCGACATCGTCAACCTCCTCGAAGCGGCTGGCTTCTCAAGGTCGAATCCTTACTACATTGTACCTCAGGGCCGTGTCACGGCATTGACAAATATGAAGGAGTCGGACAGACTCACTTTATTGAAGGAGGTTGCGGGTACTCAGGTATACGAGGCGCGCCGGACAGAGTCATTGAAGATCATGAACGAGACGAACAACAAGAGAGAAAAGATCGATGAGCTTCTGGGCTATATCAAGGAGAGATTGGCCGAGCTCGAGGAGGAAAAGGAGGAATTGCGAGGCTTCCAAGACAAAGATCGTGAGCGCAGATGTCTCGAGTACGCGCTCTATTATCAGGAGCAACAGCAGATTCAAGAGCAGCTCGAGCGCATCGAAAATATCCGCCAGAACGGTCTGGAAAACACCGACTCGATTCGTTCCGAGCTGAAGGATGCCGAAAAGACTTTGACCAAGTTGGAGGCCGACATTCATAAGTTGACAAAGGAGTTGGACCTTGTCAAGGTCGAGCGCCGCCAACTCGAGGAAGATCGCCGCGAGACGGCGAAGGCGAAAGCGAAGGCGGAACTCAAAGTCAAAACCCTGTCGGATGGCCAGTCAGCGGCTGTCCAGGCCCAGCAACAACACGAGGCCGACCTCGCCGCAACCATTGAAGAACTCTCTGCTAAGAAAAAGGAGCTCAGCAATGTTGTACCTGAATTCATCCGACGGAAGAGTCAAGAAGAGAGCAAGAAACGGCAGCTTGATACAGCCGAGGCTACAAGAAATCGGCTCTTCACAAAGCAAAGTCGCGGTACCCAATTCAAGAGCAAGGCTGAGCGAGATAAGTACTTGCGAGCCGAAATTGAGGACCTGCACTCGAGACTTATGAGCCATAAAGCGAATAAGATGGATGCCGACGAGGATGTTGACAGGACCGAAACCGCGATCAAGCAACTGGAGAGCGAGGTTGCCAGCCTCAGACAACAACTTCAAAGCTTCAGTGGCACGCGTAGCGATCTCGCTGAGGAGGAGCTTAGAGCTCGGGAGGTTTTGGACAAGCTCGACGACGAGAGGAAGGCCCTCTGTCGCCAAGAGGAGAAGCTGGACACCATTTTATCGGACGCTCGACAAGAGAGGGAACGGGCAGATCGCGAACTTAGCACAATGATGGACAGGGACACCGCTCAGGGTCTGGCCACGATTCGTCGGCTGAAGGCCCAAGAGGAACTTCCGGGTGCGTATGGAACAATGGCCGAACTCCTCGAGGTCAACGACACCTACAGACTGCCTGTTGAGCAGATCGCAGGCAACAGCTTGTTCCACTACATCGTGGACACCGACCAGACGGCGACATACTTGACAAACCACTTGCGCTCCACTTACGGTGGCAGACTCACATTCATGCCCCTCAACCGCCTCCATCCCAGACATATCAATATGCCTAGGTCACAAGAAGGTATTGTGCCTCTGTTGAGCAAGATCAAGTACCATCCCACCTTTGAGAAGGCTTTCCAACAGGTGTTCGGCAAGGTCGTTGTATGCCCAAATTTGAGCGTTGGAGGCCAATACGCACGGAGTCACGGCGTGGACGCTATCACTCTCGACGGCGACACTACGAACAAGAGAGGCGCCATGACCGGAGGATACATCGACCCCAGACGATCCCGGCTGGAGGGGGTGCAGGCTGTTAGCAAGTGGCGGGAGGAATATGAGCGTCTTCTTGCTCAGGCTGACGAGTTCAGGGCCCAGATTGAGCAGAAGGACCAGGAAATCACCCGCGCTCTGGGTGAACTTCAGAAGGCGACTCAGAAACTTCGTCAGTTGGAAGCCAGCTTCGAGCCTTTGAAACACGAGCTTTCCAACAAAAATGCCCAGCTTGAACACGAGAAGAAGCGGCTCAGCGATGCCATGAGACACAGAGAATCTGTCGAGCGGGACATGAGAGTTTTCACTGAAAGTCTCGCTGCAGATGAGGCTGAGCTGGCATCGGAATTCAAAAACGCTCTAAGCAGTGCTGAGGAGAAGCAACTTGTTGAGCTTGATGCACAAGTTCAGAAGCTACGAAAGGAGTGGAACGACGCTAGCAAAAAGAGGAGAGACGCAGAGTCTCGGAAACAAATACTCGAGACGGACATCAATCAGAACTTGCAGTTGCGTCTGGATCAGCTCAACTCCCAAGCCTTCGAGAATAATACCTCTTCTGGGGAAGCTGGCGGTCTCAAGGAGGCCCAAAGAGAACTCAAGAAACTCCAGAAAGAAGCCAAGGCCATTGAAAGCAAGATGCAGGAGATTGAGGCTAGAATGGATGAGCTTAGTGGCAAATTGGACCGTCGCGAGGCCAAAAAGGCAGAGCAAGAGGAGATCCGGGCCACGGTTGCGGCAAAGGAGGCCAAGCAGCGCAGCTCGATCGAGAAGAGCTTGTCAAAGAAGGCTGTGTACACCGCTCAGGCTGCGGACGCCGCAAAGGCCATCAGAGATCTTGGTGTCCTTCCCGAAGAAGCATTCGACAAGTACGAAAACATGGACCCACGACAGATCGACTCCAGGCTGAAGAAGGTCCGCAACGCGCTCAAGAAGTTTCAACACGTCAACAAGAAGGCCTTCGAGCAGTACAACAGCTTCACGCAACAACAGGACCAACTACTGAAGCGTCGGAAGGAACTTGACTCTTCTCAGGCGTCTATCGAAGACCTCGTGAAACATCTAGACCAACGCAAGGACGAAGCTATCGAGCGTACCTTCAAGCAGGTGTCAAAGGAATTCGCCACCATTTTCGAGAAGCTCGTTCCCGCCGGCCATGGTCGTCTGGTCATCCAGCGACGTACAGACCGCCGCGTCGACCCTGAAGAGTCTGACGAGGAAGCCAGAGGCAGCGTTGAGAACTACACTGGTGTTGGTATCAGTGTGTCTTTCAACTCCAAGACTCTCGATGAGCAACAACGAATCCAGCAGCTCAGTGGTGGTCAGAAAAGTCAGTCATCCCCTTTGCATTACGCGAGTACATCTACTAACGTTCTCATCAGGTTTGTGCGCCCTGTGCCTCATCTTCGCCCTCCAGCAGACGGAAAGCAGTCCCATGGTCATCTTCGACGAGGTTGACGCCAACCTCGATGCCCAGTACCGTACCGCCGTCGCCAGCCTTCTCGAATCCATTTCCCAGGACGCCGGCACGCAGTTCATTTGCACTACTTTCCGTCCTGAGATTGTTCACGTTGCCGATAAGTGCTACGGTGTGACCTTCCACAACAAGACGAGTTCCATCGACTGCGTCCCTACGGAGGAGGCTTTGAGCTTCGTCGAGGGCGTCGCGGCGGGCAAATAGACATGCGAGAAACAGTTACGATAGTGGCAGCTTGCGGTGGTTACTTTTCACAGTATCCGGTATGAAGAGGGTTTTGACCCCGTCTTGGGAAACATGTGGGCCAGCCGGGCATGGCGTTGCGGCGAGATTCGTGTTTGCCGGATTGGCTTGGTTTGGTTTGGTCGATTGATATCACGAGGTTTGCTTCCATCTGGCGAGGAGACTTTTCTCATCCTGCCGTATTTGTTTAGTTGATGGAGACCTCGGAGGTTAGACTATGCTCGTTCACTAGCTGTTTTAACGACTGAATACCTCGGATACTATTTCCCCTTGCACGTGAATTTTTTTTTTTTCATATTTATCATTACGAGACACAGCAGCTTCTCCTTCAGCACAACTTATTTCCTTTTTTGATAAGGCGAGTCTCGTCGCCTACTGCATGCTACCGGCAGGGGAGGAGGGGGAAGGGTCGCGGTCATGCTACGAAGACAAAGTAACGGAGTCTTACACCAACGACTTGTGACTTGTTTTGGCAATTAACATCGACGAACATCATCCAGCCGGCGCGCGCAGAACAGAAACTCCCAAGTCGTCGTCGTCTGTCCTTCCTTTCCGACTTGGTGAACATGCAGTCGTGTGCATCCCTCAACTCGCGCACCTTTCTTCTTTCTCAACAGATGTGGTAGAGAATGCGATGACAATTGGAGCGAAGTTGAACTTCTCCCGCCTCGTATCTTTTTTTTCCCCGCCATTGCTCTTGTCACTTCCGGTGTGGTCCGTAGATACCTAATGATCCAGAAGTTGTGGGTAGTTGGCCTTAATCTCACAACGACTTGATCCTGGATTGGAAACGGCGAAGTATGAAGCTCTTCGAATGATGCTAAAGACCACCAGGACACAGATGATTTTCCCATGCTAGAGACGTGTCATGCCTTGTTTACTTCTCGCTCATTGTTATAGCGACTGTACACACGATTCTCTCACCTCGTAGTTGTCGGCTTGTGCTGCAGACCAGTGTGGATTTCTCCGGGGGTTGGGGGTTTCATAGTACGCAAGCCAATCAAGTAAAAGACGTGTGAAGCTTGGTGCGAACGCTCGATTCAGCACATCTCAAGCTTCTGTCAGCCATGAAATAGCTCATAGAGGACTCTCGGATGGGCCCCAATTCACCCCTAGCAAAGACAGACAGAGAGAAGGACCCAACGGTGGTGCTAGATGCCGTGTTCGCAACAGACCTATACGCTTCCGAAGCTTAACGAGACTGTTGTGAAACACAATACGTGTCGAAGCTAATCACCACTCATCTAGGCATCCATGGATTAAAACGGCATGCACTCCTCATCGCCCTGTTCGGGAAGCGGTAATACCACGCAACTATTAACTACGCATAACCGCGGGATCACCGAGGCCTATATTCATTCCAGGGACGAAGAGGGTTTTCCAGACATGGCGAGCCGGGCGACGCGCTGCAGCGGCATTAGGCGGAAAGCCTCAATCTTGACGAAGTCACCCTTGCAGCCTCCCGGAGCAGAAAGCGATGCAAAGGCTCCAGCGGTGGAGTGGATATCTTGATATCAGCATTGTGAATCGCAGACGAGGTTTGAATAGGAACGGTAGCGTTTTCAGACGAATCGAGAATGCTGCTGATGTGCCCGGGTTGCCGAAGGACCGCTGCTCGTTCTTGGTCTTGGGAGTCAGATATAGATGGACTAGGGGAAACGGGGGGTGACAGCAGCCATGGGTTTGGTGTTGTTAAAATATTTCGGACTACTGAGCGTCTGGTGAGTACGTCGGACTGGACTTCGAAGTTATGCAAGGAGTGCTCGTCGGCTACGGCTCCGCAACTCTTGGAGTGGTATTGTTAGCTCCCAGACAGTAAGATACGGCCAAGAGGAGGGAGAGGACGACCTAGACACAACAGATGTACAGTACGGAATAGTCTAATATGCCTGGCCCTCCCAAGTACGGAGTATTAGTTCCATGTGAATTGCGCTGGATTCTGGAGATTCGAGGTGGACAGGAGCTCGAACCTGGGGACGAAATGGGTTTCCGACGAGGAAGGAGAGTTCGAAGGGGCTTGCAAACATTCTTGACGCAACAAAAGAGGCCCCGGACGAAGTGTTTCTGGTTTACCCTACTAGTTTTATCCATTTGTGAATACCCTCATATTTATGGTCAGAGCAACAAGACCTCTTCATAACTTTTACAAGTGTGAATTCTCTCTATGTCACCTTGCTCGCAGGTACCATGTTTTACTATTTCCGTGCACTCAGTTGCCACGAGTTAAAAGCCAACGTGTATGTCAAGCAACTTCGGCAAAGACTTCAAGCATCGTGGCATGTGCACAGAGCGCACAGGTGAGTGATGTTTACGTAAGTGCGGCATCAAGAATTTCGTAGGACGAGTCATCACGCGTTTGGGGGAATACAGGCGAATATGACAGGCAGCAACCGATGTAGGACAGAAAAATAAAGTTCGTCAGTCATCACAAGGTGGCTAGTTGTACAACAAAATAAGAATATACAGGAATTTCCCAACACCGTTTAACAAGGTATGTCCGTAGCTTTGAGCTGTCTAGTCCGACCGTTCTTCAAAAAGAATGGCTGCCACTCCAAAATGTCATGTTCCCGTACCACTAACTCCATATTGACGAGCCCGATACCGTATAAAACTCCGCTAAACGTTCGCTCTACGTTTTATCTTATATCTCCGATTTCTGGGATCGTCCATTGTGGCAACTGCTAGCGTGTCGTGTTAACTCTCCTGGTTTGCACAACCTCAGTATCGGTAGAGGTAGTATCATCGTCCACAGCGAGCGTTGTGGCACGCCGTCTCATCTCATCAGCTATTGGTAGACGATGATCGCCTGCTTCGAACGATCTGCTGCGCCGACTTTGGAAGCTGTCATCGTGAGGCAGCATTGGAGGACCAGGGTGGAGAAATTGAGTGATGAGATTGATGTTTCCCCTGTTGGTGCTCTGCCTTCGTGACTTTAGGTGAGATCGACTGGCGCTGAGGGCCGTTCCCGTCGATGCGCCCGTAGCAGATCGAACCAGGACTGGCAGTGGCTCTTCGGCCTCCTTTTCAAAGCGAGATTCGCTCGGCAGGAGAACAGCACGATCCAGTCCGTAAGGTAAACCACGATGTCGACCACGGATTTGCATGGCGATAATGATAAGCTTGCCTCCGGTAGTGAACTGCGAGCAGAGCGATGCGTTTATACCGGTGTAGCCCAGACTGAGTCCTACAGTGCCGTATGCACTAACAATCTCGAAAAGAACCCCAAAAACGTCGAAATCCTTTTTCTGGATGCGGGGACCTTCCGTGATGGCGAGAATAAAGAGCCCCAAAAACACATACCACAAATCGAAAGAAAGTTGACGACGCAAATGGGTTCCGACGTAGGACATGGCGCTGTTTTCATTCGTGCGCTCGACGTCTTCATCCGGGTTATGGTAGACGCCGAGTGATTTCTCCTCGTAGACGTTGGTGCGACGGATGGAGATGGCGATGGGGAATACGGAAATGTACATCATGATCATGTAGGAAACCTGGACTGCAGGATGCAGGGCAGAGATATTGACGACGGAGAAACCAGCAGTTCTCGTCGATGCGGCCTGAAACAGACCATTGACAATACGGATGCCCACAGGCAGATGGCTGACAGCATTGTCATTCAGCTATCAATTGGTTAGTCATGGCCAGCTGGCGCAGATAGTGCGTACTTACATCAAGCAGGACGAAGAACAAGAGATCGAGGACGTTGAGGCCGATGAGAATACTAAAAAGCCACCAGGTTGCCCCTGCAGGAAACAGCAGGGTGAAGCAACGACGAGGATGGTCTAGCAAGAACCTCAGTTCCTGATGCAGGCCACCTTTGGGGACGACCTTTGACAAGACCCAGATAATGAATCGAAGAATGACAGGGAAGCCAGTGTTGCCGATGATGATAAGAAACGACATGATTAAGAGAATAAATGTCGCGTCGTTGAAAGAGACCATGCTGTCGGGAGTCAAGGTGAGACCCAGATCATTGAGGGCCGAGTTCGCGGTGAAGATCGCCCACCAGGTCTTGCTGACGCCAACAGATTCGACGTAGTTGCCGTACTTGTCGTTGGATCTGGTGTGAGTCCAGGGAAGGAAGCAGGCAATGGCAAAAAGCGAAAAACCCCAGAAGTAGCACAGCAGAATGACGGCCAGTGTTCTCAGAGACCGATATTCGATTCCTCCCAATTCCTCACGTTGGTCTTGCGTCAAGCCTGGGAAGGCTGAGTTTCTTCCCAAGGTGGGCGTGAAACTGAGATACGGCATGTCGTCTTCCTTGTCGCGCGATAAGGCAGATCTCAAAGTGTCGACTCGGCTCCGGACTTTGGTGAGAGGATTCTCGGACCCAGCCTCGCTTTGCGATTTCTTCTTCCCATGCCTGCGAAACGAGAAGGGGAATATGGCTCGGCCAATAACCTCGGCCTCTTCAGCAAGCTCCTCTTTTACGGGCCGTTCCTGTCCTTTAGCTCGCTCGTGTTCTCTGGGTCGCTCGGGCACTTCGATCTTAATTGTCTGTCGACGGGCTGGGTTGGCGGCCAGATCGCTGCCCATGCCGTTCGCTCCGCTCGAAGCCCAGTGTTCGTGAGTAGCAGCATCTCTTTCGTCGTCGGGCTCCGGAGCATCGCCATCCTCCACTCGTTTAGGTTTCATGCCCTTCTCAGCATCTCTAGGGTTGGGAATTCGTAATGTCTCCTCGTTATGGTCATTCCGTTGTCGCTCCAGAATGGCCAAGTGCGCGGGAGAAGAGGGCGGCGGAAGCTTGACCTCTGGCTCGGTTCCGTCACTGCGGAAAACATTCGTCGCAAACGTAATTCGGTTTTGCGATGGGTCGTTGCCGTGGGCATCGTCTTGGGATTCGGAAACTCCCTTCGGAGTCTGCTCGCCGGACGAAGGATGAGCTGGTGTGCCCGGAATGGGAACAAAACCGTTGCTGCCAGGGGACACGCGACCATCTTCGTCCTCCTTCATATCAAGAATTATTCCGTCGTTGGTCATCCTCTGGTTATTCCTGTGCATAACCTTGATGTTGCGCACGCTCAGGCCACGGCCTCTCTCGGCCTGGTTCAGGTCGTCACCTCTGGCCCTGGACATGGATTTGGAGATGGTGTTTCTCCGCTGGCGAGCTTCGCGAACGACCGTCTGGAATCGCTTCTCAAACCAGTAGAGTCGAAGGAAGACGACAGAGGAGTGGATGGTAATAGGGTTGGAAGTCATGGCAAAGACGTAAAGGCATATCTGCTGGAAGGTGTTGAGCAGGTTCACGTCAATGGTGTTGAGGCCGGCTTGTGTATTTGCTCCGGAGGCGAAGAAGAGAGCGTCAATGTATGCCATTTGGCCGCCGGCAGTGGCGTAAATCAGAATGGAACCCAACAGACTGAGGCCACAGATCCAGCAGTCTAAAATCGTCGAAGCGCGGTGCAGGTTAGCGTTGTGCGCAATGGAATGCGACGGAAGTAGTTGGGACGGGGCAGAGCGACTTACAGTGAGCCGAGATGAAGTTGAAGTGCGGCTTCTTGGAGATAAAGGAAGGCTTGGCTGCTCGGAGCTGGGCGAGCAGCCAGCCACGCGCGTCTTTGAGCATGTCTCTCGAATCGCGATGGTGGTTTGATAGTGAGAAAAATCAGAATAGAGGAAGCTCCCCTACAGTTTAGAAGTAGGCTGGTCGACGCAACAGCCAGCCGGCGGGGGATATGTAAGGTATGGGTGCGGTGCTGTAGTGGGCGTTCTGGGTATGGGCCAAACCTTGGCACTAGTGTGGCTGTGATGCTTCCTAGTCTAACCGTCCTTGAGCAAAGGATTGGATGACGGCTGAGCTGGAATTCATGACGATCGATTGGTGCGTGGGTGTAAAGACGAAGTGGTGGTAGCCGGGTCGTGGTAAGCGTGATATCAGGTGGTGTCCGTGTATGTAAAGCAGGGAGAGCAGGCTGGTAGGTAAGGTACCTAAGGTAGGTAAAGGTAAGGTAAGGTAGGCAGTATGTAGAGTAGGCCAGATTCGACGGGGGAAAAAAAGACACTGAATGAGGAAAGAAGAGTCGAATTGGGGATGGGATGGGATGAGATGAGTTCAGAAGGTAGAACACAGAAGAGGCATCCGATGCTGCGGGTTCTGCTGGGCAGCAACTGCGAGATTGCAGATGAATTGCAGATAATCACTGCAACCACTACACTGCCGGCGCCAACGCCAATGCCAATGCCAATGCCCAGGGCTCTGACACTGGCTCTTGGCTCCTGGGCTCTGCAACGGACGAGCAATACGACGAAGACGAACGGCCAGCAGCGGTAGTGACAACGGTAGAGCAGAACAGACAGGCCGGGGAAGGAGGGTAGATGCGTTTTACATATTGTGCGATGGGGTTCAACAATGGGAGGCGTCCGTCCAATTTTTTTTTACCCTCTTGTTTTTTTAATTAGAAGGGAGCATGGCTGTTCCCGTCCAGCTTGCGGGCGTCTCGGACGGGTTCAGTGGAGTAACCACTGCGTCCACAAATGGCTGCGGCATATCCACATCTCCAGTCATCCATGCATTTTGACAAGGTCTTGGATGGGGTTCGTGGCAACGCGTCGACCATTCTGACCTTTCTGGGGGCGGTGACCCAGGCTAAGCTTTGTCTCGTACCTAGGTACCTAGTCACTTCTGCTTCACTCTCAATGGAACAGAAGTGTTCCCTCCGAAAGGAAAACAACCTGACGGGTTACAGAGTGCAGGTATTACTTCATCAGGCAGTCGAGGTTCCAGGTCTTTCCTCCAACTCTCGGCCCAAACGACGATAATGAATGGTGGTCAGCTGTCTGACTGAAAGTGCCATGGAATCGAGATGAGTGGCTGCGACTGAAGGTGACTTACGGATACAGCGCAACATCATATCCTTACCTCAGATGCTGCGAGAAGCAGCGACAATCACATCACTTCGCCATACATTGCCTAAGGTATGCTTCTGCAGCCTCACACCACACCCCGATTGCCTAGGCATTCAAGGCCGAGCTCGCCATTCGCCGAGGATCCCCCGTGTGACCAATGGTGGCTGCATCGAGCATCTCGAAAACTAGTCGGAATGGTCTGCGCAAATCGAGTATCATGTGCTACCCTGCTATCGAGGTATTCGTAGGTAGTACACGCGACATAGGTCGCGACGGGCGCTGTTGGCTCGGCGGTCAAAATAGGTACCATGCAGCTGCTTCTCTCCCGCCCCAGAGGCGTCTTTTGTTAGACCATACAGCTTCCAAGTATCACCTAGTCCTTAGCTTGCCCTGCTATTCGGTATTCTAAATGAGATCTAGTAGAATGGTTGCAGCTCCGCGAGATCTGTTTCGCGGCGTGCTATTCCAAGACACGCCATAATATGAAAATCCCTTCCCTCCCTTCCCCTAATCTCCCACACAGCAGCTACCCAACCGAGCCGGCGGAGTGCCAAGCAACTTTATTTACAGGGTGGGTCACAGCCAAGCAGAACGCAGCAGAGCTGCTGCACTCGCCCTATGCAGCAACAAACCGGCAGCTTCATGCAGGGTAATGCACCTCCATACGTCATTTGAGCCAGCGCACCTCACCCTCCATCTCCCAATCTCGAAGGATCTCTTGGGCATATAGGAACGCTGCCAAAACCATGCTCCCACTCATCCCGATCACACCCGTGTATACCACCCGCTTCTCTAGGGTTTCTCTTACATCCTGCCGCAGATCAACACCGAAGACGTCAAATACGCCATCTTACTACTAACGGCGCCGCGTGTTGCGCTTAGTCTATTCGCCCATCCTACAAGCCATTGCCATGTTCACGCCGGGCCATCATGGAAGCTTGCTGAGATGACTCTGATAGGTCATCGGGCCTGCGAGATAATGTTTCTCAATCCCTATAACATGAAACAGCATGGCCGCTGCTTGTAACAGGGCATCCTGGCTAAGACGAAGCAACACCCTCGACCAAGCGTTAGGTAGAACAAGATCGTCGCTACGGCTGTGAACAGGGCAAGAACACCTTGCGTGCTCAAGCATCCATACCCGTGAAGCAAGCACCCACTACGAGCAATGGCGGCTTATGAAACCTAAGCCTGACGTCGATCTTGACAGTTTCGTCGCTATCAATTCATGTTCGTCGCGCCGGAACACATGGAAACACAGGGCGACTTCAACATCCATTGACAGTATTATTTTTGTAATACGATTGACCAATCCTATCTACCGGACTGTCGGTCGCTTGTTCCGCCCGTCCTACAACCCGAATCCCAGGATCTGGTCCAGACCACTGACAGGCACCCGTCCACCGAGGTGAGGACTGAGCTACATCGCCAGACCAGGACGGCCGATTGTAACCCCGACACTTGTCAATCTCACCACGTCGGCACGACGCGACTGCTGGCTGATTCCATTTTCCTTTCTTGCTTACCCTGCTTCACCGCTTTGCTTCTTAGCTCCTCAACCGATACGACGCAGTCCTACTCGAGCCCGCCTTAGTGAGCCCGCGAGACACTGCACAAGATGGCAGCATACCGATGCTCATCTCCAAACCTGGACAGCCAAGAATTCCCGGGCGCCCTTGAACGCGCATCGCTGTTGAGATGCGCCGCCTAGATAGGACGGATGGGAGGCGGATAATGACATTTCTGCCCCTGCTGAACCCGTGCCAAGACTACCAACCTCACACCGTCGACTTATTTGCCAGCTTAGCCCACGTGAACGACAACGTCTGCCGACTGGTAGGTCTCAGACCGACTGTTCGGGAACCTCGAGATCGAGCGAGGATTTCTAATCCATGGCGCATTCCATCCCCTGACAAGTCCACTATTAGGCCCCTGCTCAGTCTAAGGAGCAAACAACAGAGAGGTGAACGCCGCCGTCTTGGCGATCTCAGCTCGTTGTCTTCAACTAATTTTGAGCCCAACGAGTCGCGTTTGACCACTGGTAAACTGGGTTTGTTTGACGCGAACAAGACAGAAACTGACGTCACATTGCCAACACTAATTACTGCAGCCGGCGGCTGATTCCCCCGGTCATCCGTCCGCGGGAGCTTGCCGATCACCTTGCCAAAGCTTCTGATAAGGCCTCCGACAGGGGGTTGAGTGCAGTTGACAAGGAGCGGAGATCATTTTCTTTCGACCCCTATTCTTTTTTTTTTTTTATCCCCTTGCCCCTTTGCGGGATCTGCTGGTGAGCATACGAGATCCAAGGGGGGAAGGAACGGACGCGGTCAATGAGGAGAGTCCGAAGACGCTCGCCGCCCATCCGCGACTGAATTTCCGCCAACTGGCTCACCGTTTCTTCGAATAACGAATACCACGCTTAATCGCGAGCCATGTAGTGCCTTGGTCTCTAAAATCTCCCAGTTCTAGCAGTGAATCCTCGAAATGATTCCTACTGTTCAAGATTTAGAAGCCCTACGAGCTGATTTTCGGGAATTCGAAGGTCAGTTTTTAGGTCTAAACGCTTCATCGATGTGGCCCATACTGGGAATGGGGAGACACAATAGAGGCTTGACCATGAGGTGATGCTATGCGCAGCAGTCTAGAAAGCCATAGCCATAGTCCGTTTATTGGCCTGTATTCGTGTGTCAATTTCTCCAAAGAAATGCTTTATATCTTCTGCTCTATAATACAGTAAGCACCTGTGACCATCCATCCCAAACGAGCCGCGCCCCTTGAACGCCTTAACCTTTGTTCCGTTGATTCAGAAGTCTCCCTTTCACCTCTTGGCCTTTTCTCTTTGGATCTTTTTGAAGAACGTGTTGCTCTCGGGCTTGGCCTTCTTGAGTCTGACCCTTTTGTTCTGCTCCATGTACGCCATGTCCTGGCCACCAGACAAGTCGCCCAGGAGACCTGCCGTCCTCCGAGCCGCGGCCTTCTTCTTGCCCCGGGCCGGCGCGCGGCCCATGCTGCCGCTATGGAACAGGTCGTCGATAACTTCGTCCTCACCGCCGGCCTCGTTCTCGATGAGGACCTTCTGCAACAGCTCTCGTCTTTCACTGGCGGCGGCGTATGCGAGACCGGGCGTCTTTTCAATGTTGGCCAACTGGGTGATGACCTTGAAGGCGTAGCCTTGATCGACGAGGAAGGCCTGCCGCTTGGAAGAGTAGTACATCTCTTGGGTGTCCTTGGAAACGAGCGAGTAGAAAAAGGCGTTGAAGCCTTCGTCGTTCCTACGCTTGGCTCGGAGAATACGGCCGAGACGCTGAGCTTCCTGACGACGGGAACCGTAGTGGGATGAGATCTGAATGAGGCAGGTAGCCTCAGGCAGATCTAATGATGTGTCTCCGATCTTTGACAAGAACAGAGTGTTGACTTGCGGGTTGTGCTGGAAGTTCTGGAGGATGTTCATGCGCTCTGCTTGGCCTGTGCCGCCAAAAATGTACGCCTTCTCCAGCTTCTCAGCGTACGTCTTCAACGCGTACACGTTATCCGAAAAGACAATGATCTTGTCTCCTCGTGATTCGTGGTAGTTGATGAGATACTGAGCAGCCTGGAACTTGCGAGGGTTCATGATGTACAGCAAGGCACGTTTCCGGGCAGATGCCTTAAGATACTCGTCGTAAAACTCTGTAGTCATGGGACACCAAACCTCAGCGCACTGAACTTTGGCGATGTGGCCTTGTTCAGACAGTTCCATCCAGTTCGCCTCGTAAAGCTTAGGCCCGATGAGGAAGTTCAGATCTGAAATCTTGTCGTCCTCACGAAGCAGAGTGGCAGTAAGACCCAGCTTCGAATGAGTTTTGATGGAGGACGTGACTTTGCGGAAAATATTCGCAGGCACCACGTGCACCTCGTCGAGAAGCATGAGACCCCATTCTCGAGTCTGAAGGAAGTCCATCATCTTCTTCGCTTCGTGAGACCTCTCTCTAGTCTGGGTAACCATGGAGTATGTCGTCACAATGATACCGGTGTTACCCGGGAAGATTCTGCCCTTATTGTCAGATGTGAATGCCTCAATATCCTCGGGCTTGATGTTCGACCACTTCAAGAACTCGTTCCTCCACTGTACGACGGACATGGAACTCGTGCAGAGGACGATAACGCCCTTCTTGACGGTGCAAGCTGCCGTGATACCGACAAGCGTCTTTCCAGCACCGCAAGGGAGAACGATGAGTCCACTCTTCGCTCGGCCGTTACCGAACATCTTGCTCAGACTCTTTTCTTGGTAAGGCCGAATCAAGGTACCAGGCCGCAAGTCGATTTCGAGATTCGGGTTAGCTTCGTCTCTTCTAAAATCGTATTCCTCGAGAACTGGGTACTCCAATTCAAGACAACGCTTCTGCACAGTCTCAACCGCATCGTCTGAAATTTCGAACGCATGTGTGATTTCCTGATCGTCGTCATCGTCGTCATTTAGCGCCGCGTAGGCTTCGCTTTCCTGCGCTTCGCCCTCACGGCCCTTGGCTTTCTGCTCTTCGGCCTGTCTGACACCGGCGGCATTGGCTGTACCCGGAATCACCAGAGGTCCCTGTTTGGGAGCAGCCGTAGTAGTGATCTCCTCATTCCCGTGTACGCGCAGAGGTCCGATGACAGGATCCTTAAGGAGCTTTTGTAGGATTACTGGGTCGGTGCTTTCCACAAAGTACTTGGTGTTTTTGAGCACCAGCTTCACCTTGCCGAAACTCTGGGTGCAACCTTCGATGAATTTGCGGATACTCTCAGGCAGAGGCATCTTTAGGAAACGGTCGAGAGTGTTGATGATGTCAGCGGGCGACAAGCCCACGGAAACGGCGGCGTACAGGCTGTGCGTCGTGAGGGCATATTCGTGGACGAACGAGGGTCGGGAGATGGGCTCGGCAATCGTGATTAAGAAGTCCTGCGCTTGCTCGGCAAGCGGGTTGAAGCTCTCCAGGAAAATGCGTCCCTTGGCCGGATCGATCCAGAGCGGACGGTTTTGGTAATCGGGCTTGAGCTGCAGATACGAGAAGTCGCGGCGCTTC
This sequence comes from Colletotrichum agaves, assembly GCA_036785465.1. NCBI lineage: Eukaryota > Fungi > Ascomycota > Sordariomycetes > Glomerellales > Glomerellaceae > Colletotrichum > Colletotrichum agaves. The sequence continues at coordinate 7,589 of JAXISO010000044.1, read as the reverse complement.
TTGAAGAGCGCTGACATGGACTCGTGGCCGTTCGCTTTCGGCCGATCGAGATAGGCTTCAACGGAGAACTTGTCGACGTTCTTCTCGAGGTTCTCGTCTTCAGATTCGCTAACGGGATCCACCATCACCGAGGATTCATTGTCACTAGCAGCGCTCCTCGGGGTAGCCCCTCCTGGCGTCGAGACCGCAGAGCCCTTTCCAGCCTTGATGCTGCCGGTGACGGCCCCTTGAGCCTTCCTCTTCGGTGGCATCGTGGCGGAGGATGTTTGGGATGTCGAGGTTGACGATGCTTTGAGAAGATGGGTATGAAGAGGCGAAAGAAGCAGCCTCAAATGGTGCTAAAGGCAGCAGCCCCAGGTTGCAGAACCGCTGCAGGCAGGCCGGAGTCAATTCGCTGGTAGCTCTAGCGGGACCCACATGGCAGGGTTCCAAGTGAACGGTAAGGTACAGTGACATTGTGGAAGTAATCGGTCACTCTGGGTGCTCACTCGGTCTTTATGTCACTATATATTTTTGCAATCCTGAGATTCTGATAAAGCTGACCGTCTCGCTATCTATGTCTGAATGCTTGAGTAGACTTGACCGAACAGGATCTCTAGTGGTGCTGCTGCCTCCCTATTTCTTAAGTCGGGAACCGAACAGCCAACAGTGTACAGACATTCAGGAGTCATCACGGGACTGCTCGAAATCAAGGTTCTTAGTAACCTTTATGTCCGAACAAAAGTGGTCGTTCCCACGCCGAATGAGTCATAAAAACTTAGCAGTAGTTACTGACTACTGTGATAATCTTATTAAAAACCTTGAACTGGAAGACTCATAGGAAGCCATGGATGCTGAGACTCTGGGCATTGGCCGTTCAATTTAAGAAGAACAAAAACCAGGTAAGTCCAAGAAATCGCGTCGGTGCTGCCACAGGGGTACTGGTTGTGATAATTGGATCTCCGCAGAGCTGGCGGGGTGTGCAGTGGGAACCTATGGAAGACGGCTAGTGTGCCTAGGTACCTTATGAGACCCCGCCAAGTTTATCAGCAATCACCAAATGCGTAGTGGAACCTTCTTCACTCAAGGCCACAACCAAAAGCCGCCAACACTTCGAGATCGCAAACGTGTCATAAGAAGAACCTCGACGGACAACTTTCATACGGAACTTTCCGTCCATCAGTAGCTTTCACTCGCCCTCAAGGGACTAAATTACCATGTGGTGAGCAAGACCGACACGATAAACTCCTGACCGCCGACTCATAGACCACAACAGCAAACACGTCCTCAACGCGCAAGTCGCTATCCGCTCGCCATGCTGTACGTGTATTTATCATGATTTCTGGACAAGTGGATTCTGACATGTTCCCTCACAGGCAAGAAATGGTTTGACTGCGCCGAGTGCCACGCCGAACAGGAGAAGCACCCTCTCCTTCAGACCTTTGAGATGACCTTCGCCTGCAAGAAGTGCAAGAAATGCTTCCGCAAGGACGCCCAAGAGTTCGAGGAATCTGACGAATACTGCCCACACTGCGACAACCATTTCGTCATCGACGCAGTCACTCCCAAGGCCGCCATCTCTGTAGAGGGCGAGGACGCGCGCAAAGACAGCCGCATGATCAAGGACGAGCGAGTCCGGCAACCAGAAGGACGATCAATATTCGATCCCCTTGACGACGCGGACATGCTGGGATGATATGGGTAGACGACAAAGGAAAAACAATTAAAATGTATGATAGCGGGCGATTTCATGGACACCGTTTTTAGTAGATTCCCCACGGCATGTCTAGAGGTGGTAATACATTGGTATTTGGTCGATAACCTCATCAGTGTCGTCTATCCGCGAACCCAACGCCATTTCATGCCCTTATTCATCTCCATCGCCCGAGCCTCTCGTGAGGATGGCCGCACTTCCGGTGCCTGGCGTCCTGCCCGTCTTCTTCTTGGCAGCCTCTTCCTGCTTCTCCTGCTCAATGTTCTTGACGTAGTTCTCGATCTCCTCCACGGGCAGCATCTCGATGGTCTTGCCGGGCGCCATCAGCGCAATTTCGATGTTCTTGGCTCCGGTCTGAACAACCTCGAGAAGTGACTTGATGGCAAGACGGATGGTAGCCTCCCTGTCCATGTTCTCCTTGTAGTTGCGCTCGAGAAACTCGCGAACGGTCTTGCTGGAGCGGCCGATAGCATTTGCCTTCCTGCAAAGGTGTCAGATGCGCACTTTTGGGAGTGCATTGGAGTGCAAATCGTACCATGCTGAGTAGATGCCAGAAGGCTCAGTTTGGTAAAGGCGGGGAACCTTGCTACCATTGTCGAAGCCGACAATTAAAGTGCTGATGCCAAACGGGCGAACACCACCACTCTGTGTGTACCGTTGCTGGACACCGGCAACGTACTTGGTCATGTACTCGATCGAGGCGGGGTCCTCAACCGTGAGTCTGTGAGACTGGGCCTCTAACCGCGCCTTGTCGACAAGAATGCGGGCATCGGCGTTCAAGCCAGCGAAGGCAAGGCAGACGTGGGTATCGAGAAGCTGGATCTTCGAAGGGGTGATTCGCGTGTCTTGCAACTTCATGGCTGATCGCTTTTCGCAACCGAGAACGACGACATCTGTTCCCTTAACACCAACCGCACACGTTCCTATTCCAACAGTGAGCTTGGGTCCGCCCTCGGGGCGTAGGGCGCATAGTATTACCTCGCTTGACGGCTTCGCCGGCATATTCGACCTGGAAAACGTGTCCATCGGGACTGCACAGGTTAGATAAGGAACGGGAGACGAATTCGAGTGAGAAAGGATGGTGACGGACCTGAAGACTGTTCGCGGCGGGTTAGGTTAGAGCGGTGCAATTGCGGGCAGAAAGAAGCACGTACCAGACAACGCTCTGTCATATCCTGAAGCCATCTTGAGTTTGTAATGGTCTAGACAAATATAATTTGTGTGTTTATGGTCTGGGGTCTGGCGAGTTGTTCGTTATTGCGGGACAATCGCCGTGAATGGGAAGGGGTGTTGTCGGTGGAGGATGGAGCAGTAGGTAAGGTCGAGGCAGGCTGCAGGTCTGACGAAGCTTCGGTAAGGTACCTGCTATTGGCATGGGAGGCTGAAAAGCTCCAGGAGCTCTTGCGCGGCCGGGGAAAGTCCGGGCAATGAACCTTCCTCTTCCTGTCCAGCGAGGGGCGGCCCGGTTGTGACCATGGCCCGTGCACAACTACACCCCTACGACAGTGATATGGCTGCCCGCAGTACTTTTCCTTGTCGACTTGTACGACTCTCACAAGTATTTACATTGAGCATCATGACTGATTCTAGACGCTACTCATTTCATACGATGGGTTGTATCGCTGTTCAACAGGATTACCATCAAACGGCGGTGACGAACCACGTCTAAGATATACATGATAACAACAGTTCCCTGAGATGGCAACCAGATTATCCATCTATCGCTGGATGACAAACGCAATTCGGCCATGAAGCTCGGTGTTTCACAGTCTGTATTCTCCAAATCACGTATCCCGTGTGCCCCTACCCTTGGACGCCTCCTCTGATACAACCAGGTATCTTTTTAGTGTCGATGTCGATCTCCAGGGCTAACAAATGTGCGAGTAGGAGAAGCCAGCTCCTTCAGTATCTTCCCAAGTCGTTCCACTGCCGACATTGGAGGACGTTTGCAATGTCTTGTCCCTTGGAGATCAACCTCAGCTTGAAGTTTTCACACCACATGATCTCCAGCTCCCCCTCTCTCGAGGTCGCATTCAGTTCTCTGTAGAACTCCAACGCCACGGAAAGCGGTGCAACTAGCAAGTCAGGCTGGACGGTTGTGCTCAGGGCGAAATCTAGGGCGCGGCAAACCCTCGCGGCAAAGTCTCGTCGTTGTTGATACCGCACGAGATTGATTTGGAGGTGCGGCGGCAAATCAGGATACATGTTCGGAAAGTCCTCGATCACTGGTTGGAAAATGGCGTGATGCAAGCTTTCGACGCAACGATGGAGGACGAGCAATGTCATCCAATAGTAAAGGAACATTACAGAAGTGACGCCGTCCTTGAAGGCGAGACTGTCAGCAAAAGGATCGGCGAACGGTATATGCTGCACATCTTGTTCGTCTGCTTCCTCGATCCAGTACGCATACGGATGCTCAGGGGTCGGGGAGCGGGCGAAAGACTCCCATTGCTCAAGCTGTTGCTCAATTTGCATACAGTTGTGCAGTAACTCCTGCGCTTTCAGCCGCCGTTGTAAAGTTGCCGCATAAGGTATTGTCTGGTCAACCCTGGCGAGGACGCCGGGCAGATGGACGATGATATCGAATAATCTATCGAAGGGAGTCTTGGGATGCATTTCCCAGGGGGCGCTGCACCAATCGAAGGCGGAGAGGAACGTCGCTTTCCTGTGGATGAGGGCGAGGGTTATCTTTCTCCGGGGATTAGCAACTAATTAAGTTTCAGATTATCCGGTTCAGTACTTACAGCATTACATCTGTACACCCTAACGAAGTAGTGGTGGGCTGGGAACTGTTTAAACGGCTCTGGGCCAAGTTTCTTCACGGCGTCATGGCTCTCCTGAGGAACGCTCCATGGGGTCATACCGTTTGTGACGAGAAAGGAAGGATTTTGCTATTCTGTGTTAGCACCTATCATTCACACGGAGAGGATATCGAACGAACCTCGAAGAGGAAAACACAGATACCCTCCGGCGGGCCACCTCCATTCCCAACAGGCAGAAGACTGACCATGTTCTGCGCCTCCATATCCATCTCGCCGCCGTTGTTCCAGGTTTCCAAGTCGACTGGCGAATACGGTGGGAAACCAATGTGGAAGTTGTACCGACTCTGGTCCTCGCCACGTCGCAAAACACTCTGGAGCTTGGTGTGTAATGCCGCGATCTGCACCGAATACACGACGCCGTTCTCAGAAAGGGAAACCAAGTCATCCCATGCAGGAGCTAGCGGCTCCGTTGGCACAAGTCGAGCTACCGTCTCTTCTTTGACTTTGGGTCTTGGGGATCTTCTTGGCGGGTGTACCTGGCGCGGTGGGTGGGACGAGCACCGACCGCCGTCGTCGATGGTTGCGGTGATGAAGACCATTTCGCGCTCGTACCCTGCGCATTCTCGACCGCTGTCGATGCATTTCCGACAGTACGGTCGCTCGTTGTCGCACTAAAGTCCGTCAGCTGTTGTCTCTCCCAAGAGGCGCCTTTTTTCCAGGGGGCTGGCCCTTCAGCTTACCTTCACTCTCCGAGCCCTGCATGTCTCGCACCCCTTATACTTACCACGGACTCCAACCATGTTGACAAATCAGAATCTCGAACTTTAACGTCGAAGGATACGCAAAGCCCATAGCTGGCCTAGCCTCTTGGGATAATGACAAGCGCGGAAAGGGGCAGGAGTGCAACAAGCCCATATATATGATAACCAACAGCCAAGGGGAGTGTCAATGAACGGTTCAAGAGGACTCCATCAGGATGACGGACAGGAGAGGTCTTACGTGGACGAGTGCCGGACGTCTCTGGTGGAACCTTATTAGGCAAACAATGGTTCGCGGGATACCTGGTTAATGGTGTGCTGCAGCCCTACCGACTGTGGATCATGACGGCGTATGAGGAGAGAGAATAGCAAGGGAAATGAAGATTTGGGTCAGTCGGGACGAATTAGATTCCTGCGGCTGCGTATGCGACCTGGCCGCCCCGAGACGATCAAATATATGCCTCCCTTTGGTTAGATCCGGAGGCAGGGTGCGGGTAGATAGGTCTCGCGATTGTGCACCCAAGGCACGATGCGGTGCGATGAGCAGGAGCATCATGTTCCTTTAATTCCATGCATGAGTATGTTACTGCGGCGCTATCAAACTAGGCGTTCCGTAAACCCGGCTGTATACCAACGGACAAGCCCGATCTCAAAGGGGAAAATGATTGTATTGAGAGGGGGCATATCCATTATCCATGGGAGGAAGGGGGGGGATGCAATGTGAGGAAAATCAACGCTACGCATGCACAAGACATTCTCAAAACCAGTGAAGGGTGACATACTGGGCTTGTTGCGGTCCGACCCCGAGGCTTGACAGATGAGACCTGAGACCAAAAGAGCTATCCCCCAAAGTGTGAACGACCTCATCATGTTCTGCCCCGGACGACTAGATGTGCACGTCCCAATGTTCCTGCTCCGTACCGTAGGGCTGCATGCCGTCGCAGACCGACGACAGGGGGCCCGGGGGGCTCGGAGGCCCCACGAGACATACGGGCGATGACCCCGGATTGGCTCCTCGGAGGCTGACATGAGCGGCCGCTGAGTGCCGCGTAAGTAAAGGAGCAAATGAGAGCCAAGCAAGTCAGATTCTGCCAGGGCACTGTCAGCCAGACGACGCGGAAAGCCCGGATGGAGTCATCAGGTTCAGGCACCTGTCGAGACAAGGGAGGGAACAAGACGGTGACTGGCTGCATACTGCATACAGAGAAAGAGAGAGAGAGAGAGAGAGGGATGGGAGGGATGGGAGGGATTGGGGGGGAGGAGAGACAGACCGACAGGGGACGACCACACCAGCGCCGGGGCTCGGGTGTCGGCGACGGCGCGATTGTCATTGGTGTTTCTCGCTTACACTCGATCAAAGCTTGGGGTCGGCCGTACCGCAGCCAATTGAGGCGCTTACGGGGGACCGCTCGTCATCGTGGGTGAGTGGCCCTCTCCCAGGCACGTCGAGTCCACCCCGGCAACCGGTGATGGCTGAGACCTGACCTCGGGACAAGATGGAGCCGCTGCGGTTGGGGCTGGGGGAGGGAGAGAGAGAGGTATTCGTAGAGGAAGGAAAGGGGAATGGTAATTACAAGGCATCACGTTTTCGTAAACGTTCGGTCTAAGACATCTCCGATGTAAGTCACGACCCACCCTCCTCCGTGTCGCGGTTCGGCGCCCCGATGCCGGTGATGAGCGATCTCATCTGACCATACGGCGTGGAGGATGCTGGCTGTGCCCTTTCTGCTTTTTTCCCGTTGTAGTTGGTATGATGATGGTATTCTAGGGTACCTTTTGTTGTGCTTCTTGTGCCGTGTAATATCCTACTAAATAATGCCTGCCGAGGCTTTTAATTCCCCTCATCTGTAAGACAAATCTCATAATATGTCCCAATTAGAAATTACGTCTTCTACACCATGGGGCTTCAGGCGCGGTAGTCACGCACATGTGCGCAGCCGCACACACGGCATATTCGACGCACTCACGCGCACACAGTTATGCCTATGCCTCTCCTTCTACAAACCACCGCCTTATTTCGGATAGAGGGCTCGGTGGTTGGTTGAGATCCAGCCGGTCAACATGGCCGGGCGGGCTCCCACTACGCTTCAATAAAACGTTTCCAGGACTCAGGCCCGGGGGCTGGGGCAGCTTCCTTCGTTCTCCGCTCAATGTTGGGGGTATCGTTTCTTGGCACTTTTTCAGACGTATTTGTAAGGGTTCATGATGCCGTTCTAATTGGTCCGACGTCAGCAATCCTTTCACACGCCAGGCAAGGCTGAGGGCTGATTGTTAAGCGGGAGGGAGGGCAGCCTGGGTGGGGGGGGGGGGGGGGGGGGGAGCACATGGGGGGATAACGGCGCGGGGGGGTCAGGGACTTTGAGTGGGAGAAATATG